>PISX010029810.1:0-19550 GCA_004024625.1 Mellivora capensis | reverse complement strand
GCTCTTCCGATCTAATCAGACAACAAAGAGAAATAAAAGGTATCCAAATTGGCAAGGAAGAAGTCAAACTCTCTCTCTTCGCAGATGACATGATACTTTATATAGAAAACCCAAAAGACTCCACCCCCAAACTACTAGAACTCATACAGCAATTCAGTAACGTGGCAGGATACAAAGTCAATGTACAGAAATCAGTGGTTTTCTTATACACTAACAATGAAAATACAGAAAGGGAAATTAGAATCAATTCCATATAATTATTTTGAAAAGTTATGTTATTTAATCACATAACCTCCACTGCCTACCCTCTTTCCTAAACTAAAAATTTATCAGTAAATCTTTAACATTGTATATGTATTTTTGTTAAATTTTACTTTTAAGAAAACTTTGTGACTCTAAAAATACAGCAATCAGGTGCATTATATTATTACTTCATTAATAGGTGCCTTCAAACTATGTGAAGTGTTAATAAGCCTAAAAAGATCATCTTAAATATCAGGATAACTTTATTAGACCCTTCTAAGTAAACCAATACCAAAGTTATTTTTCAGTGAACAATTCCTCTCCAGGTAGTTCCCAGACTGTGTTTTAGAATTTTATAAACTCTGGTTAAGTTGAAAATAGTCTAGAAAATTTGCTGATCCTTAAAGTGACATCCTTTCTGTTTAGTCATCTGTATATTTCTCAACAAAAAGAAATTTTAAAATATATCTTGTCGTCATGAAATCTAAATGTGAAAGTAAAGATAGGTATCACAACTATGATAACTAAAGCTGGAGATCTTAAGGACATTTAAAATATCTGAAAACAGATTGATTAAATCCATGTCCTTATACAGAGTCTGTCTTTTACTTCTTAGAGATTTTGCTATCCTAAACATTATTTTTATTTCTGCTATTATTCCTTATAAATTTTTGGATATATCAAAATTACATTTGTTGCCATTCAGATTTCACAGGCAGTTTACCTGTTCCCTGAAAAAAAAGGAATTTTCCTTCGTTCTGGAACTCATGACTTTAAATCTATTTTTCTCATTACTCACTATATTGAATGATTTATTTCTGATGATTGATTCACATTTTTATTAGCCTTCTTTAAATTTTACCAGTTGGTAATCATTCTCCCTTGTTTTTTGTTATATGCCAGGGAAAACAAGAGGTGGGGAGTGAGGTAGGGAGTAAACCTATAGAGAGTAGGCTAAGAAAAGAACTCTTCTACCTTCCCTAGGCCTAGAACATTCATATGCTCTTCTTTTTGCCCATTCCGTTCATGTTATTTGCTTGCATTATGTCAGTTAGACTTTTTTTTAAATTTTTTTTTATTTCTTTTCAGCATAACAGAATTCATAGCTTTTGCACCACATCCAGTGCTCCATGCAATGCGTGCCCTCCATAATACCCTCCACCTGGCTCCCCCAGCCTCCCACACCCCCGTCCCTTCAAAACCCCTCAGGTTGTTTTTCAGAGTCCATAGTCTCTCATGGTTCATCTCCCCCTCCAATTTCCCTCAACTCCTTTCTCCTCTCCATCTCCCCATGTCCTCCGTGTTATTTGTTATGCTCCATAAATAAGTGAAACCATATGATAATTGACTCTCTCTGCTTGACTTATTTCACTCAGTTAGACTTTTGAATGTAAAGCTCCATTGCTTTGGCTACACTTTGGTAGACTCAGAGTCTACAGATTTTGAGTACAGCTTTCCCAGAATAAGCAAGATATGTGTTTTGGTCTACTTTTTCTTTTATAGCCCCAGAGCCCAATTATTTTATTTTCCTTAAAAGCTTCATAGATGTGTGTCCATGTGTGTCCGTCAGCCTCCCCCTCTTCTTTCTCTCCCCTCTCCACCTGCTTTTAAAATTCAGTTTATTTATTTATAAAAGTTGAGAAAGCTAACAGGTACTGTCATATTTATGGAAATATTCTTGCCATTTTTTCTGTTCATTCCCAATTCTTACTCCCCTTTTAGCTGTGTTTTCTGTTTTTTTGATTTCCAAATTATATTTTTCCAATTTTAGATATCATCTGCAAATTTTTTATTTTGGACAATAAGGACTTCATACCTTCACATGATACATACATTTCCTCCCCTACCCCATCTCAGCTTTTTAAAAGTAAATGTATAAAAAAGTATAGAGTGGTTTTTTTTTTTTAATTTATTTATTTGTCAGAGAGAGAGGGAGAGAGAGAGAGCGAGCACAGGCAGGCAGAGTGGCAGCAGAGGCAGAGGGAGAAGCAGGCTCCCCGCCGAGCAAGGAGCCGACATGGGACTCGATCCCAGGACGCCGGGATCATGACCTGAGCCAAAGGCAGCCGCTTAACCAACTGAGCCACCCAGGTGTCCCTGTATAGAGTGTTTTTAAGAAAATATTGTTTCTTGTTATGCTAAAAAAAATGTAAATTTTTTTTGAAGATTTTATTTATTTATTTGACAGACAGAGATCACAAGTAGGCAGAGAAGCAGGCAGAGAGAGAGGGAAGCGGGCTCCCTGCTGAGCAGAGAGCCCGATGTGGGGCTCAATCCCAGGACCCTGGGATCATGACCTGAGCCGAAGGCAGAGGCTCTAACTCACTGAGGCACCCAGACACCCCTAAATTCTCTTTCTTGTGTTGCTTTGTGGTTTCCATATGTAGTATTTGTTGTTGTTGTTTTTTAGGATTTTATTTATTTATTTGACAGAGAGAGAGATCACAAGTAGCCAGACAGAGAGGGGGAAGCAGGCTCCCTGCTGAGCAGAGAGCCTGATGCAGGGCTCGATCCCAGGACCCTGAGATCATAACCTGAGCCAAAGGCAGAGGCTTAACCCAGTAACCACCCAAGTGCCTCAGTAGTATTTGCTTTTATTCCCATCCTCTTTCTGATTCTCTCTTATTTTGTAGAACTGCATCCTCCAGTAGATTCTTCCAGTGGGACAGGAAGTAAACTTTTTTAAGATAGTGCATATTTGGCAATATATTTTCTTGTTATTTGATTAGGTATAGAATTTTAGGTTAGAAATAAATTTCTTGTGATCTGTGAAGACATTGTTCCATTGGTTTCTAGATTCCAGTGCTGCTGTTAACTGACATGCCATTTTTATTCTCTATACTTTATGTGTGACTTTTTCCTTCCAGGAAGATTTTAGGATTTTCCCTTTATCCTTAGTTTTCTGAAATGTCACAATGATATGCTTTGGTGTTGGCCTTTTTTTTTTTTTTACCTCATTATACTAAATAGTCTGGGACTTTCTCCCTGAAAAATCTTTATCTTTTCACTCTGAGAAATGTTCCTATATGTATTTATGCACATGTATATCCCTTCATATATACTTTTCTTCCCTACTTTCTGTTCTTTCTTTGGACACTTACTAATCTGATGTTGAATCTCCTGGATTGATCCTTAATTCTTTTATCTGCCTTCTAGTACTTACCTCTTTTGGTTCTGGGAGATGTCCTCAACTTTATCATACAAGCTTTCTTTTGAGTTTTGTCTCCCTCTCAAATTTTAAGTTTCTAAGAGCTCTTTTTAGTAAGTCAGGGTTTCTTTCCATAGCACTTTGTTTCTATTTGATGAATGCAATATTTTTTCATCTCTCTGAAGATACTAATTATGATTATTCTAATATACTCTTCTATTTCTACAATGTCTATTTCCTTTTACTTTTTTTCTGTATGTAGTTCTATGTTCTATCATGTTGAAAGACATATCCTCAAATATCTGGTGACCCTGGTTATATTCTGTGTACATAGTTAGGTTTTCAGCTTTGATTTTTGGTGATATCCAGAAACAGTCAGTTTGGGGGAGCCCGAAAATGTCAATACTTAGGTCTTTTTATTATTAGAGTTTATCTATAAAGAACTCTGATTTCACATTTAGGAGATGTATAAGCCCAACACCAGTATATTGAAGAAGTAAGAGAAAATCTGTATGCATTCATTATTGAGAAATTATTCAAAACTGCTAGTGTCAGCTGTGTATGTTGGCCATAAGTCTCAAGTTTTCCAGAGAGTAATTTGTGTCTTCTAACAGGGTGACAAAGGAACAGTCACCTATCAGTACAGGTGATAGTGATGGGGTAAAGAGATTTTGAGGGGTGCAACTTCCTTATGCAGACTTTCAGTCAGTTCTGGTTTAGCTTCACCCTATACCTTCAAAGACAGGAGACTTTCTGAGGCTTGAGAGAGCTGGATTTTTATTCACTTTTGTCCCACTCCTTACATTGCTCATTTTAAAAAAATATTTTTGTTATTTATAATTTTAAAGAAGCAGTATATATTTATTATACAAAGTGGTCAAATGCTTAAAGAAGAAAATAAGATCACTCAGAATTTTTCCAATCATAATCTATGCTAATATTTTATAGATTATGCCATATTTTCTTCTGCTCTGTTTTCTGTGACTTTTCCCCCCTTTTTTTGTTTACAGAATCTGTATGTGTATGCTTTGATTTGTTTTGGGTGAATTTTTTATTTGTTTTAAAAATTAGGATCATGGTATAAGTAGAATTTACATACTACTTAACTTAATGAATAGTAATTCATAGATTTATGACTTTAAATAACAATGAAATTGTGAATGTCACATGTTTTATTTATCCTTACCCTAATTGATTTAATTCTCCCTATGGTAGAGACTCAGTCTTGTGTAGGGGTGAAGAACATGCATCTGGGTTATCAGAAGGCCTAAGTCTATATGCCATTCCTTTATATTATCCTTTTACAGATCCAATGAAGTTCCCTCTACACTTATTATAAGTACTTACTATAACTGATAATCAGTAGAAATTAAGGTCCAGAAATGGGGTGTTGGCAAATGCATTCCTTTTCTTGGATCTAACAGCCCAAGAGTATAGAATAGGAACCAGAGCCGTATTCTAAGCTAGAAACTTCGCCTTTTTGCCTAAGAGATTCTCATCTATATATGGTGTAGCCACCAATGCTGGGAGCAAGGCCCAGGGGTTTGGGCAGTTTCTATTCAGTGCTCCTTTCAATACTGAGACAGCTGGGCCAGGACTGGATTTGGAGGCCTCTTAGTGCTACTGCTAGTATTCAGATACTACCATTTTACTGTATCCTATAGCCTTGTCTCCTTTTACCTCACCTACTCCCTCATCCCTATTCCTTACTTAAGGGCTCTAGTAACATTTAGCCAGTGTCTTTTTCTGAAGTCCCAGGGACAGCACTGAACAATGAAGTGGGGGGATATTTTTATGTTATTCTTCCCCCAAGCTGCACTGTATTCCAATTCTAGCTACATAGTATCCTTCCTAAAGTCCCCAAATATCCTGGGATACAGATGATATTCTTACCGTATTACCAGTATTGGGAAAAGTTTCCTCCTATTTTTGTTATAGTATATGGTGTTTTAAAGGAAATCTGGAAGGGAAGCTAGATGTCTCTCCTCAAGTTACTATCTTGGTTAAAAATGATTTGTCTTTTGCAAAGTTAACCTTCATAGCCCTTCTTATACTATGGGTGTTTCTAAAGTGACATATATAAGGCGAAGCCAACCAAGTAACTGGTTCTTCCAGTGAGAAATTTTTCCAAGTATTCAATTCCTTTCTGTCTTCTTCCCCTATCCAAAAGAGAAGGTTCTCATAGCATGTGTATCATGTGTTATATGATCAAAATGCACTCATTACAGGACCATATTTTGCATTTTGAAGCCTCACTAAATATGGGTTAGAAGGCAGTGGCTCCTTTTTAAGGAAGTGAATGCAACAATTAACAAGGTATTGAGAGTGGAGCAGCCAGTCTTTATATCTGAAATCATAGTATATCTATGCCTAGAACTGAAGACAAATCCATGTCAGTGGCTTGAGGGTGTCTAGAGATGAATTTGCAGAGAAAGTAGAGTGCTTAACTAAAACAAGGGTGCTCTTTCTGTATTATTCTGTTAACTTAAATCTTTCCCTCCCTTCGCACAAATTCCTAGGAGCGAAAGTCCATTTTCAGTAATTTTCTTTCTGCCACCCTTTTCTAGAACTATTTCCTACTTAGCCTCTCTCCCTTTCTTCCCTTTTCACCACTACTCAAGCATGATGATAACAGCCATCATCTCTGAATAAGTAATCCTCAAACCCCAGAGAGTATCTGCTGCTCAAGTCCATGAACGTGCAAACTAGACAGGGAAGGAAGCAGATTCCAAGACACCTGCATTTACTTGGATCAGAGCTTCTCGGTAGAGTACAGGACCTCAAATGGAATGAGTGGGCCAGGGAAAGGGGATGTCAGTAACAAGAGAATGTCAAATTTGAGGAAATGACATTTAGGACCTTTTGAACTTTTCTGTAATTGCTCATGTAAAAATGGTTCATGGTTTCACTGAAAGTTGTCCATTTCTATTGATTAAATTATACAAAATACTACTGCTTTGTGTGAACTTATCTTTGGTCCTGGTTGTTGGGCAGCTAATCACACCCATGTATGTCACTGAAAATGGTTTGAATCTACTTTATATAATTTTAATCTGGTTATTTGATTATAACAGCCTTCCCACATCAATCACTACTACTACCAGTCTAGTCCAGGTTCTCATTATGTTTTGCCTTAGCTATAGCTATAATGTGTTACTGATTTCTTTGTTTCCTCTCTTACCCACTTGTATTCTGTTCTCCACACCATAAGCAAGGCAGTCTTTTTTAAAAACATAAATCAGATCTCATCATACCCATGTTTAAAATAACCTTCCACAGATAGCCCTTTGCACTTGGAATATATCCAGATCTTTATCTTGTTCATAAACCCTCACACAGGCTGGCCCCTTTAGATCTCTTTAGTCTCTTCTTATTTTTCTTCTCTCTCTGACTCACTACACTTCAATAACATTAGCCTTTTTTCTTTTCCTTGAGTTCAACAAACTTATCGTTGTCGTCAGGTCTTTGCTCTTGCTATTTCCTCTGCTTCTTTCCCCAGCTCTTCATAGAACTGGCTCCTCCACAGCCACTCAAGTCTCAGATCACACAGCTCATGTTTAGAATTGCCTTCCCCTGCCATCTAATTAATACCCACCTATCTCCCATCACTCTATTCCATATGTTTTATTGTTTTTCCAACTCATTTGTCATGATTATCTTAATTAAGATAATTTATTTTTCTGCCTCTTCCCCCCAAAATGTAAGTTCTTAAATGTCTTGTTTCCTGCTAGATTCTCAAAACCCATCAAAGTTCTGGAACACATGGCAGGTGCTTAATACTGGGTAGATGAACAATGACTTCTTTTTATGCTGATACAATCCTCTTAGTTGTTTCTCTTGTACCACAGCTGATGAAAACTTTTTTTTCCTTTCATAATTAAACATTGTTCCTAGATTGAAATTATTAGTAGTGACTTCTTCTAAATGTATTGACAATATGGTTATTGTTATTATCTGGAAATGAATTTCAACATATTCACATATATGCCATGAATCATAATCATTTCAGGCCAGTAGAAATGCAGTATACCTACAATGTGTTAGAGAGTTAAAGTCCCAAAACTGCTTTTTCTAGGCCATAAGATACATTACTCCACTACCATCTATACTCAAATATATGATGTAGTGGGCTGGTTTTTTAGATGAAAGACCCAGGAGAGAAGACTTGCTATCCTCCCAAGTGGCAACTAATCATTTTATTCCATTTTTTAAGAGCCTACCTTACAACAATGCATTTTAATTTTCTATCCTCTCCTGTGTGACACCCGCATTACTGAGGTATTTTATTAACTATCATCATCTTTTAGAGTCCCTTGTTCTGAAAGTCTGTAACTACATGATTCCTTTTCTCATTTTATGAAGACTTTTTAAAGGAATTATAATCTGCCTTGAGGTTCCTTCTTTATCATTTCCACTCTGTAGGTCTAAGAATCACAGAATCTTATTAGATAGTATTTTCTCAGGCTGAATCAGGGGAAACTACAACCACCCCAAGCCTTGTCTTCTGGAAAGTTACTGTACATCCTCTAATGGAAAAGTACAGCAGATCTCTTTTATAGACATAGAGCTAGCATACTCAATGTTTCTGAAAGCCTGTTAAAATGTACAGTACCCCTAACCCAACACTCCAGTTTGCCATACCCACTTAATGTACTTTATTGCCTAACTAGCTAAAGGAGAATGATTGTTATATAATTGTATTTATATAATCTGGAAATCATATTCAAACTGAAATATCAGCTTATGGTATTCTTTTACTTTCCATGGGTTAAATGGAGACATAATCCCTTTGTAGTTACAGTAGAGTGACTGTTGAGTTTGTATTTAAATCGTTAAATCTTGTTTTTGCTCAGGTTATCTTTTGAACCTTTCTGAGCAACTAGTCAGCCTAAGTAATCCTGAATTGACCATCTATTTTCTGCCCCCTTCTTATTATTGTATGTATCTAATAGTTGAAGGGATAAAAAGAAAAGAACCCTGTGGATTTGTGTTTTGCATATGCTATCTTTTTGTAGCATCTCTTCTTCCAGGCTCAGGAAAACAATGGTGTGAATTTGTATTAACTACCCCATCTCCATGTTTTTCCTTCAAGTTACCAAACTTATCCTTCCTGGAGAGCAGAATTATGGCTAGAGATACATCATTTTAACATTGCTATTGATTTTACTGACAAACTGTTAGTCTAATTATATCAAAATTTGATGTTGGATGTGTATTCATATTATCCCAGAGAACAGGTGGATATTTCTTCAGTGTCTTATGGAAGACCTCCATTTCCATGTTTTGTTTTGTTTTTTTACAAACAGTAGGGGGAAAGTGGCCCACTATCATGGGAATTTGCCCATGCCACTCCAGGAATTATCCCTCTCTAGATACTATGTACAAGAAAAATAATGACTCTGGATAATCCTTATGTCTTGAGATTTCATGATCCGTTATGTTTTAAGTTTAAAATACTGTTATGAAGCCTGCATTTTCAAAGAACACTTAGGTGTGTGTGATTTAACAATATTTTTGTTTATATTACAATTTATCATCAGCCTTGATAAACTGGATAACTGATAAATGGAAAGTGAGACATTGTTTGAAATGTATCCTTTTAATGATAACTGTGGTTTAAGTATTGGCAGAATACTGGAAAGTAAATTACAACTTTCTGTATGAAAGTATTAATGCCAACAGTTGAAGCATATTTACATTTCTAGAGCCTTTCTTTGAACCCTAAGTATTTTATAGATATTGTCCAGTCCTAGAAAATTCCCTGTACATGTGGTATCCCCTTTTTTGGTGGTGGGGGGGTTGGGTATTAATGCTCACACTGCTTAAATGAGTTGTCCAAGGTCACTCAGTGAGTTGTTGCTGAAGCTAGAAATAGAATCCAAGTCTCCTGACTCCTAGTTCAGCTCTCTATCCTCGATATAGTCTTCTATCTTCTATATACCCCTGCTGCCTCTCAGGGGAAAAGAAGTTAATCTTCCAGCTATTAATAGCCACCAAATTGGTGGTAGCAGCACAGTGGAGAAAAGTAACTGTCTTTACACTGCAGCATTAGTATAAAAATATCTGGTAATGGAAAATTTGACAAATGTCATGTTAAAGGGAGTGGAAAATTATTTTAAGATCTGGATCTCATTTATCTAGTTCTCAGAAAAGTAAAATTCCTTAGTAGAACAGGGATCATATTTTTCTTCCTGTTTTTCAGTTGTCTTTCCTAGAGGGTAATTGTCAACCTAGCCATAGTAGAGCCTATCATGAACTAACATAATAATAATAATGCATGTTCTGTTGGTGATTGTTATTAAGTGTATTTTCTAACTTGGTTGAGAGTTTGAATTGCTTTATTGAAATACATAACAGTTATTCAGCTTTCAGTGTTATTTAAGTTAGTATTATATTATAAAGCAAATATAACATCAATTGGGAATTATATTGCATGATTTAAAAACATACGCAGAAATATACATTGTAGTTTCTTTCCTAGACAGTACACTTGAAACAAAGTTACTTCGTGTCAGGGACCTGAAGTCACCATGAATTAAACAAGCAAAACATAAAAAGTTAACTAAGAAATACAAGATTAGCGTACTCAAGTTGATGAAGTTTATTGTTAGTGTATGCAATCAATCATTACTTTATATATTTTTTTAAAATGTTTGAGAGGTAAATATTTAAGCGTGTCAGATTGTGGGAATTCAAACAAGTTTAAACAAAACAATTTGTCTTGTAATTTTGGACCAAGAATTAAGAATTTCCCTACTGACAATCTCGGGATATCATGTTTATGTTAAAGTTACCAGAAGCTTTTAATCAGAAGAATGACATGATCAGAATTATGTCTTAATTTTAAATGTAGGAGAGCTAGGAAATGTGGAAGTTGGAAAATGTGAGGAAATGGTAAAAATTGGTTATTTGGACCCACGTGACTGAAAAAGTAGTGGCAAGAGGATAATTACCAATAAGAGTGTATTTCTTTAGGGAAATATAATATTTACTAGATGAAGGGAGATAAGGTAACATGTTGAAGAGGTAGTAGGGAAGTAATTTTGAAACGCTTCAGAAGTTGTAGGATAGGGCTAAGAAAAGTTCTTTAAACTTGGTGACCTCTTGATATTTGGGAGACTTAACTTGTACAGAGTGATGAGGTTCATGCAAGGGTACTCTGACCTCTTCAACTTATGTTCACTTATCTTAAGGTATTAATCTAATTTCTGAAAAATCTATGAATTGGGTATGGCATAGGAAACAATCAGAATGCTTAATTAACCACCATACCTGAGATCATAACAGATTTCATTTTTTCATCCACCTAGAATTTTATTGGTCATTGCCATTCCTGTTAATTTAGACTAGACTTCCACTCAATTAACAAATAACTGGTGATGTTTTTAATAGAATAAGTTACTAATCTCTGTTCCTGTGGTGGTTGAATACTTTTTTCTTATCTGAAATCTAAAACATAAAAGCTTGGATGAAATTGCTTATGAATTTTGTTAGAATTTGTTGGAAAATTGTTTTCATGATTACCCTAACCTCAATTTTGCTATATCTACAAATTAGTATTGATACTAGCCATTTATTATTTCTGCTCTAGAATATCTTTATAATGAGCTCATTAATGTTATTTGAAATTATCAATAATCTTTGTTTTCATTTTTCTTTCCAGCTTTTAAATTTTCATCAATTGACAGAAAATGTACTTTATTATTTATTATTATTATTATTTGTTGTTGTTGTTGTTTAACTCCTAGGGTTATTGGAAAACTAGGTGCCACTATTGAGATTCTTTTTAATTTTATTGAATAGGCACATCTTCGGGTGAATCTAATCTACTTAAAATTCCTCAACAAAAAAGAACCCGAAGAAAGCTCATGCCTTCTCCTCTGAAAGCAAAACATCCCCAGAAGTCTGCACTGTCTGAAAGTTTCCAGCTCAATGATTCTCTCAGCCAAGAACTTCAACCTATTGTGTATACACCAGAAGACTATAGAAAAACATCTCAAAATTCATCTGTAGTGACTTTATTAAAACCATCATCACATACTATAGGTTTCCAGACCATCAGCTCAAGTGTAAACAGTGATAATTCTCTGAAAATGTTATATGAAGTAGATACGCCTCTTAGCAGGAGAAAAGAATATAGACAAGAAGAATTGGACTCTACATTTACTATATGTGAAGACACCAGGAGCTTGAAGAGTAAATTACCTGAACAAGAATCACTGTCAAACGATAACACTTTACAAAGGTACAAAAAAGAGTATTTGCCAAGTCTTCATTTGTTTTTGTTCTTGTTTTGTTATTTACATAGCCTTTAAACCATAGCTTCCTTTTTCTTCTTTAGTTATATTTAAGGTCTATTTCATGGGTTAAGTATGCAATCTTGATTAAAAAAGTCAGTGTTTTACCTTCATTTAATCTTGTCTTTCTAAATATTAATCCACTAACACGGTATTTTAAAGCCTTGAATTTGATATCTTAGTTGATTGACCCTCAGTAGGCTAGAAGAAACCTTAAGATATATTTAGTTGTTCTGTATACTCCAAAATTAGATGATATAAGCCATCATCAGAGTATTACTATGTTTATTATTGTTTATTAATATGTTCACTAAAGGAAATATCACATTTTTTTATTGACATTTAGCAAATCCCAGCTTACCCTGAATCATCATACTTCCAAGGTATGGCTGACTACATGTCATCCAAGCAAACATCCTTCTCATTTTGTCTCACTTCTCCTTTCATATCCTGTATACTTCATCTGTATAATAACAAGTATTCTAAATATGAGAAGAATGATACTTTCACCTTTCTATGCTATTGGGATGCAGAAATCTCTTTTGAAGAGCAACTCTTTTCTATGATATAAAAAAGAGAAAAGAAAACCCCAGGGCAAGTAAGAGAGGATCTAGAATAATATTTTTCTTTATATATTCATATGAAATGGTATTCTAATTATGAAAGTGTATGCCCCCTTTTTCTCCATAATACAAATCAAAATTACTTTTTATTTTTTATGATCTAATATACAGGCTTGCCTCTTCGTTCTCAACTAAACGTCCTCTACCAATGCCAAGCATAGTACCATCCTACATGGCAATGACTGTTACTGCCAAAAGGAAACGAAAGTTCACAAGGTACAATTAACCATAAACAGTGCTTACATAAGATCATCTTTACACTTTGTTTCCTACAGCTCCTTTTTATTTCTTGTATGAAACTGTGAATTCATGTTTAAATGTACATATAAT
Source organism: Mellivora capensis (assembly GCA_004024625.1). Classification (NCBI taxonomy): domain Eukaryota; kingdom Metazoa; phylum Chordata; class Mammalia; order Carnivora; family Mustelidae; genus Mellivora; species Mellivora capensis. The sequence goes on along the minus strand of PISX010029810.1, from coordinate 6,909 downwards.
TAATTGCTCTGAATGCAGCACTGGACTTATATTATCAAAGGGAGATCTTGATAAAGTCCAAGTATTTTACTTGATAGTTACATAAAGTATTCTCTATCTCAGATTATTAAAAATAAATTGAAAAGTCTTCTGGCCTCCAAAAATGTCATTTAATTTTAACTTTTCTTCTCGTGACAACTTTTACTCATTTGGTATTTTTCTTTTTATACATAAATGAATTTCTTCAGTCCAAAATTGTTTTACTTTAATGGATTTTGACATCTGACTAAAATGTAATGAGTGAAGAGACTTATGTTTCTGGCTTTGACAATATAGCTTGTATGAGATCAAATCACCTATCAAAAACAGTTACAAAACATGATAAATACAACCAACAGCTGCTTTCAAGGCCCTGGAGACCAACCAAGACAACCAGGACCTGAAGGTCTAAGATCCAGAGGAAAGGAAAACAAGCTGTAGAGAGCCAAACTTTCTTTGCCTCGTTTTTCCATTTAGTATTTGCCAACTCATGGCATCAAGTATAGAACCCAAGCACAAAATGGAAGCCTGAAGCTATCAGCAGTCTCACTGAGTTGGGAAAACAAAATAATTCTGTCTATAGCTTTTGCCCTTAAGATATTTGCCACATTCTAAACTCTGGTATAAGAGGCCAAGAAACAAAGCTGAAAGAAGCTAAAATATTAAGCAGAATTTTAACATTCTCTTGGGGCTAGGATACAAAAACTGTTCAGGGATTACTGAGAAGAAAAGATGCTGTTGAACCCCCAGGATTTTATTCGAGACCCTTGAAGGCCTGTGCTCTAGTAGTAGGGCAAACCGGAAATAAACCAGTCCTTGAAAGCCTGAAAAAGACCTCAGATTAACTCAGTCGCTTTTGGATCAAGGTGATCTATCTCTGTTCTGCCTGCTAGCTAGAAGAAAATTAAATCACTTCTGGAGAAATATAACAACTAGAACATCTACAGTTTTGGGGTCTTTTTACGTGTTTAGCACGTAAGCAAAAATTACCAAGTATGTCAGTAGACAGAACCAAATGACTAAAAACCTATATCCATAAGTGATTCAGATAGTATCAAAGTATCAGGTAGGGACTTTAAAAATTTAACTGTGATTAAGTTCAACAAAATAGTGGCAATTTCCCAAAGAATTGAATTGTATTAAAAATGAACCAAATGAATATTCTAGAACTGAAAAATTAGAATCTACTGAAATTAAAAATAAATAAATATGTAATAGATTAGATACTGCAGAAGAGGGTTTAGTGAACTGGAAGATAGGTTGACAGAAAAATATCTAAACCAATGTACAGAGGGATAAGACAGAAAATATGGAGAAGAGTAAAAAAAGATACATGGGACCCAGAAAGGTCTAGCATGTACATATTTTGAGTCCCAGAAAGAATGAGAAAAAGAATGAGGGAAAACAGTGTTTGAGGAGAGGCTGGCTAATAATTTTCCAAAACTGACAGAAGGTAACTAATCACAGATTTGAGAAGTTCTGCAAACTACAAGCAACATTAATACGCAGAGAAACATACCTAGGTACATGGCAATAAAGCAGCTAAAAATCTAAGACAAGGAAGAATCTTAAATATAGTGAGTTATATGACATGAAGTCCATTATATAGTCTTTACATGCCACAACACTGAATGCAATGACAAGACATAGTGAGTGGTTATATTGTAAAATGGCTCTGACTTGCTTTAACTCTTTCTTTGACATGTGATTATGGGGAAAAGAGTACCAGATCCTAAAATAGGATAACTCTTATTATAAGTTCCCTATTTTTCACCATGAATCTGTTCTCATCTGGGCTAGTCTAAACAAATTTACAAATAATCTACTTGTACCACATAGGGTATTATCAGGTGCATTTAGGATCTGTCCTTTTCCTCCAAACTACAGCAGAGTCTTGGAATGTAAATTTAAAATTAGTAGACTGATTTTTTCAGAATACCTCTAACTAATTCCATGACATTTAAAATTCTGTATTTTGCTATGGCACAAATTTAAATGATGCAATTTGTCTGGCTCATGTATGGGTATCAGTCACTTAATGAGTGACCATAGATAACCATCACCATCTTAACACTAATTTTCATTGTGTGTATTGCGTTATTCTTTCATTAATTAGTTTTGGTGAGTTTTCTGGTTCTTCACAATTCTGTTGTGTTAACTAATATGTAGCAAAATCTTATAGCTAATAGCAATTTAAAATGTACACATAATCATTATAAAAAATCAAATGATTTTTCAAGAAATGTCTAGGTATGTAAACTGTATATTGAGAGTGGTTTTAGATGAATTAAAGAGCTTCCCCATGAGCAACTAATATTGAGAAATAATATTAAAGGACATATAAAGAAAGTAAGATTTCTCACAGCCTATTAATTGCTCTATTACATTCCCTCTGGTACCAATAATTAGATCCTGCCATTAACTAAGGTTAAAAGAGATTAATGCTAGAAGTGTACATAATTACTTTTTTTTAATCTTCCTTTTCCCCAATTAAACCTACATGAGTTTGAGAGTAATAAACTCTGGTATTTTCCACTTAGCACCTTTATGTACATATTTAGGGGTGTGTGTGTGTGTGTGTGTGTGTGTGTGTGTGTATTCTAATACTTTTTTTTTAGAAGGGAAGTCTCCATGTGTATCGTTATTTTATTTAGTTTGTTTCAGTTTTTCTCTCTGAAAAAAAATTTGGAATCCAAAAGCACTGGGTATTCTAAAAACCTACAGAACTCAATTTTTTAGTTACTACTTAAATTGAGAATATTAAATTTTTAATAATTTTTATTCATTTAATATCACTGTAACATACTATTTTAACTAAATCAACCTACCATATATAAATATATCTGTATATAAAATTTTATTTATAAATTATATTAATCAAAGTTTTGGGGGGTTGTTTGCTTTGTATATTTAGTTAGTTGGTTTTTGTTTGTTTCATAATCTTTCATAGCACCCAGAAATGGGTCTCAGATTTGTCACACATTTTTGGTTTGTTTTGAAAGACATTTAAAGGTGCCAACTAGAAATTATCTCAACTAAAACAATATGAGATGCAAATGTTAATTAAGCAAAACATACTATTTATATAAGGGAACAAAAGGTTAAATCTTAACTTTCATAGTTATAGAAATATAATTTGGCACATAACTAGAGGAGTCTTTAAATTTCTTCTTAATATAGTCTTTAACATAATTTGAATTTTCACTCATACCAATTTTAAGTCTTACTTTATGATCCAACATAAATCTAAAATAAATTTATAACATGAGTGTTAAACATTTCACCAGTGGATTATCTTCTCTAAATCCTGAAAAATGTTTGCATGTATTTTACATATATATAAATATACAATTTATTTTATTAGGCTTTGTTTTCATTCCTAGAAACATGAAGTTTCTTTCAGATAGATTTATTCAAAAGCCCAGTTTTCAAGTAAAAAATAATTTATTAGTAAACACTGATGTTCTAGAACTAACTAAAGTGAAAAATCATTCCATAAAATAATAAAAATAATTTTAATATACATTGTTGGGAAAACCAACACCTATCAAAAGTAACTAATGACATTGATCTGTATATTTAAAGAAAAATCACCAAATGACCAAAAAAGAATTTTTGCCTTAGCTGGTATATATGTTATCCAAAAAGGGTGTTTAGTATCCAAAACAGAATTATTGTAACTTAGTTTAGCACCATTTAAGAAGAGAGATTTTCTACAACTGAATTTCCTTGCTTTCATAATGCTAGTACTTTTTTGTTACCATTTTAGGTAGATATCATTTATATTCTTGAACAGAGTAGGTAAAATTACTGCTTGTTACACCTAATCATTTTTCTTACAGGCTCTAGAAAAGTAGACGTACATAGGTTGAATTATTTTTGCCAGCATTCATTGTGCTCATGCCTTTTTTTTTTTTTTTTGCTATCATATTAAATTGTAATTTTCAACCACTTTGGATAACCGTAGAATGAATTCATTTTATCTGTATTCCGCAAACACACCCACATCAGTTTACCATGTGGTTGGTTACCATAAGAGCCAATTGTTGCCATAAAAGGGAACCCTCCAAGTGTTAATGCAAGTGACAATCAAATTAGTGTCAACTTGTAAAATGGTATATGATATCTTTTTTAATCAGAAACTCCTTAAAATTAGATTATTTGAATCAATATGGAGAAGGGATGCTCACTCTTCCCCACCCTACCTGTTAAAACTTGATTCTCTTTGGGTTAAGAAGGATTGGACTGTTATTTTTCAGGGCCCAGATCAAAGTCATCTCATCCACAAAATCTTTCAGTTGTTTTTTTGGTTTTTTTGTTTCTCTACTTTTAGAATCAGGAACCTATAGTTTGAAAACCTGTAGCATTGAGTTTTACTTTACATTGTATTATTTTGTATATTTATCTTATTTTTCCCCCTCCCCACCATATATTCATTATGTAAGTTTTCAGAACAGGGGTTATTACTACCTAACTTATTTGCATATCCTATAACATGAGACCATAGTAGTAGGTGTTTAGTAGTAATATGTCAACTGGAATTGAGTTGGAAATTTGACCCTTTAGTATATGAAATTGATATAATTTTTTTAAGATAAAACAAATGAAAATAGGTCATTCTTTTCATTTCATTTTCTGTAATTGTAGTAATCAGAGAAAGATTCTAAGCCTATCACCATGCTTTGATTTGAAAACAAGGTTTCCAAACAATCTCACTTGTTTAGATTCTCCAGATTAAGGTTCTCACTCCAAATTTATGATATGAGCTTAGTTTTTCACCTCTTGCAAGATGCTCTTTATCTCTACGCTTTGGATAATAGTGTTGGCTTATATTCTAGCAGAGCACCCTGAAAATGTTTTGTTACAGAATTGCTGCATATACCTAAAATCATAATCCCCAATTTGAATAAATATCATTAAAATCACAACAAATTTCCCTAGGGCCAAAACTGTATTTTAGTACCTCCAATTACTTTTATGGGATGTTGTAACTTATTATTTTATTATTTCACTTTCTCTTTAATCTTTATTGCATATAGAATATGTATTAAAACTTACCAAATAATGGGAAAAAAAGAACTTACAAAAAATCCTTAACTAAAATAAAAAGTTTTTCCTTACAGTTCTGCATCAAATACTTCATTAACTGGCGAGGTAAATTCTGGATTTGCCAAACGCATTCGACAAGATAATGCAAGTGAAAAGGATTTGCAAGAAAACAGACCAACAATGGGTATGTCTCAGCTCTTAATTTGATATTTAATAACATGATTACCAAACATATGTATACTACTTTACATTTTCTTACAGTGTTTTCATTAGAATCTCCTTTTATCCTTTCATCACATTTATTAGATGTTAAGTGTGATTATCCATGTTATAGATAAGAAGAGTTAAGATCCAAAATAGAGGGGCACCTGGGTGGCTCAGTCTTTAAGCATCTGCTTTCCGCTCAGGTTGTGGTCCCAGGGCCCTGGGAGTGGGAGGCCTGGTTCTCCTCTGCCACTCCCCCTGCTTGTGTTCCCTGACTCTGTCTCTCTCTCTCTCTCTCTCTCTCTGTCAAATAAATAAAATCTTAAAAAAAAAAAAAGACACAAAATAGAAAATACCTGAGATCATCACACAGATAATTCATGGTGGAGCCAGACTTGTAACTTTACATTCTGTATCCTTTTTGTTGTCCATATTGCCTCATACTGCAGAAGAATTCATAAATAATTTAATAATTGAAATAATTAGCTAAATATATTATTTAATAGGTTAATGATAACTATATTTTACAGATAAATTTTATCTACTTGAAATTTTTCTCTTATTTTTAATAATTTGCCCTCTGTACAATTATGGCCAGGCTTCAGCCTGTACCTAGTTAGAGTCATATTGTAACTCCTATTATCAAGTTGAAAAAGGTGCTGATGGAGATGACTACATCCTCTCAATTGCAAATGGCGGTGACATGAATCTATAGTAGCAAAACCATATCTTTAGTGAAGTTAGAGGTATATAGCACAAACCAGTTTCTGGGCTTTGGTGTCCAGACCTCTGTCTCTCTGACACTATAATTCCTAAGACTTCATTTAAGAAATATTTATTTACTATGCACTGGTATATGCTAGTTTCTATGACAGGTAGCAAGATCATTAAGACCCAGTTTGTTTTCTTCCCTAAAGGAAATTGTAATTACAGCACTTGGAATTTAAAGGGGTTTCATGAGTTAATGAGTGTTTCTAAGAATAACATGAAAAAAAATATTGCTATTTTTTTCTGTCAATGCTCTTTCATTAGAGTAATATAAAATTTCTCAATAGCTTTGCCGAACTGTGTCGATAAATCCTTACTTCTTGTGGTAGCCAGTGGCATCCTTAAGTTCAGTGGAAATGCCTTTTGTGCAAATGTTTAAAATCAAATAAAAATGTCCTGAAACATAAAATTTACTATGATTATTTTGTTTAGCACGCCAAAGTTAGTAATGTTTTAACAGTGTGTATGTGCAGTTGGTATGGCTATGTACTGCCCCATTGGTCTCCTGAAAAAATCCTCCACTAAATCATAATTGTACAACCAAACAATAAATTTATGATACTTCTCAAATAGAGATTTGGTTTTTCTAACATGTGTATTTTCTAAGAGTGGTGTAAAGTACATCAAATATCTCATATATAAAGAGAGATGAATAAAATAATTCTACATAGCCACTAGCCATCAGGGAGATTCAAATTAAAACCACATTGAGATACCACCTCACACCAGCTAGAATGGCCAAAATCAGCAAGACAGGAAACAACGTGTGTTGGAGAGGATGTGGAGAAAGGGGAACCCTCCTACACTGTTGGTGGGAATGCAAGTTGGTGCAGCCACTCTGGAGAACAGTGTGGAGGTTCCTCAAGAAGT
>PISX010029809.1:0-19548 GCA_004024625.1 Mellivora capensis | reverse complement strand
AAAATGTTCATCATCACTAGCCATCAGGGAGATTCAAATTAAAACCACATTGAGATACCACCTCACACCAGTTAGAATGGCCAAAATTAGCAAGACAGGAAACAACGTGTGTTGGAGAGGATGTGGAGAAAGGGGAACCCTCTTACACTGTTGGTGGGAATGCAAGTTGGTGCAGCCACTTTGGAGAAAAGTGTGGAGAGTCCTCAAGAAATTAAAAATAGAGCTTCCCTATGACCCTGCAATTGCGCTACTGGGTATTTACCCCAAAGATACAGATGTAGTGAAAAGAAGGGCCATCTGTACCCCAATGTTTATAGCAGCAATGGCCACAGTCGCCAAACTGTGGAAAGAACCAAGATGCCCTTCAACGAACGAATGGATAAGGAAGATGTGGTCCATATACACTATGGAGTATTATGCCTCCATCAGAAAGGATGAATACCCAACTTTTGTAGCAACATGGACGGGGCTGGAAGAGATTATGCTGAGTGAAATAAGTCAAGCAGAGAGAGTCGATTATCATATGGTTTCACTTATTTGTGGAGCATAACAAATAACATGGAGGACACGGGGAGATGGAGAGGAGAAGGGAGTTCAGGAAAATTGGAAAGTGAGATGAACCATGAGAGACTATAGACTCTGAAAAACAATCTGAGGATTTTGAAGGGGCAGAGAGTGGGAGGTTGGGGGAGCCAGGTGGTGGGTATTATGGAGGGCACATATGGTGTGGAGCACTGGGTGTGGTGCATAAACAATGAATTCTGTTACACTGAAAAGAAATTAATTAAAAAAAAAGGAAGATGGAACATTTTCCAACAAATTTTATAAGACTGCTCAGCCTTGATCCTAAAATTTGGCAAAGATAAACGGGAAAAATTATTACTCATGAACATAAAACACAAAATTCCTTAGGAAAGTATTGCCAAATTAACTCAGTAAAAGCATAATACTTCAAATAAAAGATAGGAGAGCAACACAAACCTAGAAAGAATAAGAGAAACAAAAGTACATAATAAAATCATAGATTTAAGTGCAAACATATCAGTAATTACATTAAATATAACACATACAGATTACTAAAAGTACCTATATGATGTTTAGAAAAGAAACTTCTAAAACATAAAATACAAAAAGTGAGAAATTGAAACTAAAAATCCTTATTTATTCCCATCCTTGCAATAAGAGCTGACATGAAAACCAAGGACTATTCTTGGGCCCAGAGGAGAAATGGAGTCACAGGTCCAACAGCCATTTTGAAATCTGGAAAGATTGGTAGATTCAGATAGTCACAGGTAGGTAATATAAGCCGAGAGACTGGAGCACTAAAGAATAAAAAGGAAATGAAAATCAAAAACAGTATAATAGAAGGGAATGCCTCCTATGGGCTCTTCAGTCGTCTAGATGGCCAAGGAAAGAATCAGTGGGCTTGAAGACAGGATCTTCCCAAATTCAAATTCAAAAACAGAAAAAGAATGGAAAAAAATACTAGAACAAAATATTGATGAACTGTGCATATGAGTAATTGGAATACCAGAAGAAAGAAAGAATGAAGCAAAAATAATATTGGAAGTAATGATGGCTGAAAACTTTTCAAAAGTAATGATCATACGACATCTACATCTATATATATAGAGAGAGGAATGTTATCTTACAACTGTAGAGAATTGTAGAGAACAAAAGACAAAAAAGAAATCTTGAAAGAAGCCAGACAGAAATACTGTTACCTATAGAACAAGGATAAGAATTACTAGAGACTTCTCATCAGAGACCACACAAAGTAGGAGACAGGAAAATGAAATACTTTAGGTACTGAGTAAAAACCCACCAGCCTAGAATTCCACATGCAGGGAATTTTCTTATACCATAACAACTACGGAAATTCTTCACCAACAGATTTGTCCTTCAAGAAATGTTAAAAGAAATTCTTCACAGAGAAGGAAAATTGTATCTGTTGGAAATCTGAATCTACATGAAGAAAGGAAAAATTTCAGAAAAGAAACATATAAAGGTAAAATAAAATATTTTTATTATCTTAAAATAATTGTTTAAAGTAATAACAGTAATAGTATGTTGGATAATTGTAGCATATGGCTAAGTGAAATGAATGACAATGTATCATATAGGATGGGAAAGAATAAATATACTGATAGTGTTATTTGAAGCCAACTTAGATTACTTGAAAAATGTATATTACAAACACTAGGCAACCATAATTTTTAAAAAAGGAAGCCTTATAAACAATAGCAAATCAAGCCACAAGAAGACAAGGATGAATCTTAAGTGCAAGTTGATAAAGAACCCAGTTGAAAAGGTTATGTACTATATGATTCTAATTATACAACATTCTGGAAAAGGCAAAACTCTAGTGATGATAAAAGATCGATGGTTGCTAGGAATTTGAAGGAGGGCAGCAGGGTTGAATAGTTGAAACACAGAGTTCTTTTAAAGCAATGAAACCATTCCATATGACAATTTAATGGTGGATACATGACACTACGCATTGATCAAATCCCACAGAACTTTACAACAGAAAGAGTGACTCTTAATGCATATAATTTTTTTAAGCAAATTTAGTACGTCAGAAGATTCCTGGATGGAATGTAGGATATGACAAAAGAATCTAACTGTCTAAAAAATAATATTATTGAAGGAGGAGGAAGAAAAGTCACTGACCTAAGTGGAGTGGAATCTGTAATACTAAAGGCAAAATTAACTGTACATAAGCATTGTGCTTTATTTGTTAAGGTAAATGAAGTATAGAAGTTATGAGTGAGCAATTCTAATGCTGCTATGTTTTGATAGTTGAATTCAGCAATTACGAAAATGGATGGTGGATGGTGGGATCAGGTTTCTTATTGTTGGAGTGGACAGAGGCTAGAATAATCTTTATAGTAATGAGCTAGAGTTGGAGATATTATAAACTCAGGTTTAACTTCATATAGATACATATGGTTACACAGATGAATATTTGTAAGCATGAGGATATACACAGGTTAGCATATATAGAAATCCTGTCTGCTGAGAGGGCCTCGAGCAACAGGACCATCTAGTACCCAGATCTCCGATAAAATGAACCATGGCTCCATGGAGAAATGACCGATTCTGGGAATGAGGTAGGAAATACACAGAATCAACCTGGAGCATCTTATAGTGAAAGAAAGTAATGAAGTTTAAAAAAAAATAGTAAACACAATGGTACCTGGGTGGTGCAGTCAGTTGAGCAACTGACTCTTGGTTTAGGCTATGGTCTGATCCCAGGGTCATGAGATCCAGCTCCACATGGGGCTCCACACTCAGCACAGAGTCTGCTTGGGATTCTTTCTCCTTCTCCCTCTGCCCCTTTCCCCTGAATGCTCATTCTCTCTCCCTCCCTGAAATAAATGGTCAAATCTTTAAAAAAAAAAAAAGTAACCATAAGGATAGCACTAGTTCAAAGGGACACAGGAAGAGGTTACAGTGTTCACAGATAGAACGATTTGAGAAACAAAAAAGTAGTATTGGATTATAACCCAAAGTCTAAAATAAATATAAATCCATACTGATACAAATGATTGAATAAATAAATGAGAAAGAGAAGACAAATAATGATGAATAATTAATGCAGCTATTCTGCCCTTACGGAGGTAGGCATAACTCCCACTCATTAAGCCTGGGTTGTGCATAGTAACATCCTCAAGAGTATAGTATAGAAAGTGGGCAGTGGATGGAGGCAAACAATTTTACAGTGACAAAGGGAGACCTGATAAACAGTACTTCAGCCAAGTGATCAAGGTCAATATCAACAGTGACTACATATGTTCATAGTATGTGCCCTTAAAATGATGTAATGAAAATGACAACTTTATCTCTGTGGTCTTTTCCCCCAAAACACATAACCCCAATCCAATGACAAGAAAAACATCAGACAAATCCCAATTGATAGACATTCTATAAAATACCTGACAAGTACTCCTCAAAACTGTCAAGGTCATTTAAAAAAAAAAAAGCAAAGAAAAGTCTGAAAACCTGTCACATCCAAGAGAAGCCTAAGGGACATACAACTAAGTGTAATATGGTGTCCTGTAAGTCATCCTGGAACAGAAAGGGGACATTAGGCAAAAAAATAAGGACAGCTAAATAAAGTATGGGCTTTAGTTTCATAATACTCAATGTTGGTTCATTAATTCTGAAAAAGGTGGCATACTAATGTAATATGTTGATCACAGAGGAAACTAGTGATGGGATGTATGGGGGCTCTCTTTACTATCTTTGCAATTTTTCTCTGATTATAAACCTCAGGTCACGATCGATCCAAGAGTCCCAGGATCAAGTCCAGAGTCCAGCTGCCTGCTCAGCAGGGAGTCTGCTCCTCCCTCTGACCCTCTCATGCTCACTCTTTTAAAAAATTAAATTAAATTAAAAGTTTATTTTTAAAAAACTTGAAAGGACAACAAACAAAAAGGCAGTCATACCCCTCAAAAGCCAACCAAGAGTAAAAAGTTTCTGTGATTATTTTAATATAAGCAAAACAGACATGAAAAGCATTACCAGAGATCAAAAGGAACATAATATAATGATTCAATTCACCCCCCAAAAATGTTACAATTCTGAATGTGTACCCACCTAATAATCTATCTCCACATAAAAAAAAGGAAAAAAAATCACCAGAAGTACAAAAAGAAATGGGCAAACACACAGTCACACAAGGAGATTCTTTTAGTCATCCATAAAAAAGGCAAACCAAAAAAATTTAAAAATCGCTACAGATAGAGTACATTTAAACAATATGGCATTTTGGATAAGACATTTGATAATTATGAGCTACTGCCCTGACATTACGGGAATGCAGCATCCCTGGCCCCATACACTAAATGCCAATAGTCCTCCCAGACTATCAGGACACCAACCCCAGACATTCCCAAATCCTCCTGAGACTTGTGCTCCTCCCCCATAGCACACGCTCTGTTTGAATCATCCGCCGCATGAATTAGACCCTCTTCTGTGACATAATCATTCTCTCCCGTGCACATTTGCACCACAGCCCTTTCTAAAGCACTTTTATCTACACATCGATGTGCCTGAAATTACAGGAACGTAATTTCTTACATAGATTTGACCAAATAGCATCACAATGTTATAAAATCACCTTGTATTCTTATAATAGTATTAAACAACACTTATTAAGCGCTTATTTAACAATGTGCTTAAACTTTCTCATCTGTAAAATAGAGGTAATAATAGTTATTTCATTTGAAGACTTAAGTAGCATAATGTCTTTATAGCTGTTAGCACAGCACCTGAGATTATTATAAGAATGCAGTTGAGTAGTGTTATTATGAAATTATCTCCTGCAAAAGCTGGCTCCCTGTGATGTGGGGGGCAGAGGCTGAGGTTATGCAAGTCTAACCTAGGAGTGGTGTTCTGGGATCTTGAAGAATTAGCATCTGAAAGCCCAGACAATGGTGTGAGACTGCAGTCAGGAGAAACATCACAGCTAAAGCATCATCAACTGTATACCTAGGTAGTGTTCTTTGACATTATGAGGATATGATAAGTTGGAACGAAAATCAGAGAACAGAGTTCGTAAGACTGGAGTAAGGGCAGGGTTTGGTGCGGGGTTCTAAAAAGTTGCTGTGGTCAGGAGAGGATGGGCATCCCTTGTTTTATGCACTCTTTGTACTCACGGGGAGGATCAGTATTCCTCCTGGCTGAGGATGCTCCCAGGGTGAAATGAAAGGGAAAGAAGCCTCTTTGAGTAAATAGACCCAGATCCTCTAAAATATTCTATTTGACTCAAGTCTCCACTCACACTTCTTAATGTAGGACTGAAATGGCCAAATGGCAGTTTGAGATGCCAAGGAATAGAACTCAGGGTAGAACGCCAGAGATAAAGGTCAGTGACACAAAGACACGGGACAGAGTGAACAGGGGCATCCCACTTCTCCCCAGCTGTGGGAGCAGGCCCACACCAATATTGGCAACGGCCCACTATTTGCCCCTCTTCTTTGCTCAAATAGCTAGTCAGTCATTTAACATTAAACTAAACACTGCTTCTTCAATGCCAGGCACTGCCTTTAGTCTCCTTCACGACTTCCTGTATGTCAGCCAGAGGGCCACTTAATGTCTCTGGGAAGTCTAGCTATGGCATTGCCTTCAAAGTGACAGAAAATAAATTCTCTCATGCCCTATCCACTAAATGTGGATATCTGTGTTTTTGTGGGCATGCGTGTGTGTTGCAAAAGCCAGTAGACCAAAATAAGATTGAAGTGTTCATACTATTTAATGGCCACCTCAAAGTTCCATTTATTTAAGGGCTGACAACCACTAAATGAAAATGGGAGCGGAAGGAAGAGAACACATGTCTATTGAAAGTAACGTCTGTGTTGATTGATTGTATATTAAAAAGCTTTAGACCACCAATGTGCTTAAAATATTCTTTACCACATTCTGGGGGATTCTGATAGATTTGAATAAATAAGTCAATGTCAGAGCTGAGCATTCGTGTTTTGTTTTGTTTTTACCTACCGAATCCAGCCCAAACTTCTTAGCTTTTTTGCACTAACCTCCTGACTGGACTGCTCTGTGGCTCCACTCCCACCTGCTCTCCGTATTTCATGCCCCCTTCATGCTATCCTGGGTGGGTTAACCTGCTCCCTGGAAGCATGCAGTATTTTCCATCTTATGGAGGAGTATAGCGGAGGGCTCTAGAAGGCAGACTCTGAAGCTGCCTGCCCACATTCAAATGGCAGCTCTTTACTTCCTAGCTTTGTGACTTTGGGAAAGTATAATCATTTAAACTCTCTGTGCCCCAGTGATGTCAATCATATCTTTAAAATGATGTAACAGAAGTACTTTGCTCAGAGGTGTTTGGAGGGCACAATGAGTTCATATGTATAGAAGGTTTGGAACTGTGCCTGGCAGACACTAAGTGCCATACAGATGTTTGCTGCTGCTGCTGCTGTCATTGGAGCAGCTGCTGGAATGGCATCTCCATTTGTACCAATCCAAGTCCTCTTACCCTTCCGTGCAGACTGCCTCTCTTCTGTTATGCTCTCCTGATCCCTTCTACTAGGCAAGACATGATCTTTTCTGCCTTAAAAGCTTCATAATATTTAGATTTTTATTTAACACAGAATGATTTATGTTGCAAATTACAAGAAGTAAATGGATATTTCGATTGAAATTGTTTGGGGAAAGCACTTTATTTTTAACATGTTTGAAAAGTTAATACAGAGTGTATTACATGCTTACCTGTGGTACAGCGGAAAGCCTTGCTGATCACAGAGCGGTGCGTGGACCAGCACCACCCACATTACCTGACACCTAGTTGAAATTCAGGAACTCCTACCCCTCTCCGGACATCAAAGTCCCCACCACACTACACACTGAAGCCCTAGTTGTAAAGTTTTGGAACTTGGCCAAGATGGACTGAATTCAACTATGTGTTTTGGGGGAAAAGCAAGATCCTGAAAGCTCCATGATATTAACTTCTTCTTTTACCTATGTAACAAAGCTGAAATGTAAACCCAGTTTTCTGTATCCAGAATCTCTACCCTTAGTCTATGTAATCTTGACTAAATGCCATCGGTAACCCAACATAACGGTATGTTTATGATGTCAATGTCAAGATGGAAGCTCAATCCCCAACATTCTCATGTACTAGTGTAAACAGAAGACACCCATAATTGCAGGAATTTCCACATGCTTAAGGATGCATGAATTTTTAGTGTTTTGGGTGAGTGACTCATAAACTCAGATTTATGAGGGAATTTATGGGGAAAGGAAGTAGAGAGCAAGCTGGAGAAAAGATGAGGATGTGTTAACACTTGGTCTCCTTTTACTCTCTTTGAAGGTATAAATTCATTCAGTATTAAGTGTTGGACAACTATTTACTTTGAAGCACAAAAAAGGAGTGAAAATTTTCTTTTAGGGTATTTGAGACAAATATATATATATATTTATTAATTACTGTTTACTAAAATTTACTAATTTTAATTTCTTACATCTTTATAAAGGCTTAATTTTTCCTCTTTTTTAAAAGTACTGCTGAGCTTCATAGCCTTAAATAATGTTTGTTCTTTACATCATATTTCTTGCTAATTTTGTTGTGCTTTTGAAGTTGGCTCTGCTAGTAGGAAGAACAAAGAAATTGCTCAATATTCCTAATTTTAATGCTCAGAATGAACTCTCTAACACTCCTGGGGGGAGGAACATGAAAAGAGGCTGGCAAAAGACATACTTCTCCCCCATTTAGAATGCAATGGCCTCGTGAAACTGGCTGTGCTACTCTGTGGAGTGTGGCCTTGGTTTAGGGGATGGTTAAGAGGAGACTTGAGGAAGAGTCTTCTGGGTAGAATTGCCTGCCTGATCACATTTTATTTTAAAGCTGAATGTGCCCATCAAAATCATGCAGACCTACTTTCTCTATTATCCAATAATGGAAAGGAGACTAAGAGAGTTTGCCAAGGTCAGGGAGCCAAATGTGACTCAGTAGTGTCTGGAAGGCTAACACAAATATGAATCTAAGTGACAGCTGGTTGGGTTCCCTCCAGGAATCTGGAGTCCCCCCCCCCGCCCCGACCATGAAGTTCCCTAAATGGGATAAGGATTGTTTTATCTTCATTCCTTCATATTCACTGCTGATATCATTTTTGTTCAATGATTTGGGATCTTTTAAAACCATCAAATATGCTACAACAGAGCTAAAATCAGACATGGGAAAATGTCCCTGATGCTGGAGCCCCCAGACCAAGGGTAAAGCCTTTGATGTGTACTACATACTCTTCTGTGTGCAGCCAGAAGTGGGCTCCAAATCTCCACTGTACACAGGCCCTAAACTCTGTCCTCCTCCCAGGCTGGGGGAAATACTCCCCTTTCTTGGCCCATGAGTCTATCTCCCTACATTATCTAATTCCATACCTGGGACAGACATCTCCATGAGTTCTGATTTTCACAGATAGATAGGATAGTTAATGTTCATCAGCTTCTGCCTTACTTATACTCTTAAAAAAAAATGAGGTAGAAAAATTAAGGATCTGGCAACTTCTCTGAAACAGAAGAAGGAAAATACAGGGAACGCCACACACATAGCTCTAATTTGACATGGTTCCTGCAGCAGAAAATGTAAAATCCAATTAATATGCCAAGAAATGATCACACCACATGAGCTAGTATTATTTCCCACTTAAATTTCACATCAAATGTGAAGCTAACCTGTGATAAATGCTAAGCTTATCTAGGCCACCTCCACAGATTTCTCTAGGAGATATGTAGTGGAAAAGTTTTGAGCAGCACTGAAGTAGGCCAATGGCCTCCTTTTGTATGTGAGGGAAATGAGGCCCATGCACATCATTTATGGCAGATCCAGGCCGCAGTTGAGTGGATGGAGGCCTCAGAGAATGTGGTGAGCTTAGACAAACAATACCACTTACTTCAGTCAATAAAGGAGGTCAATAGCGACCTTCCAGGGTCCTGCTGGTCTTGGTTCAGTCCTTGTAGCCGTGTCACCAGTTCCACCAATCACAGAGGCACCGTGAGACACAGGAGACCAGGAGTGAGAAGGATATGGAAATTAGAACTGACACCTCACCTTTCCCTTAGGCCACCAGGCCAGACCCTTTGATTCTTACACCCCTCATGATCTCAGTCACCACTAGGTGTCCAAGTCACCTAAGTCATCATTAAGAGTGTGACATTTTCCTCACAGGACTCTGTACATCCACAGCCTAACACACATTTTCACTCCTTGCCTAGCTCTCAAACATTTCCTTCATGCTCTCTGGACTACTCCACCTGGCATCAATAAAATTCCCTGCTTCATCAATCTCTTCTTTTAGATCTCCTTCACCTCTGACACTCATTGCACTTGAATCACTCTAAAGCGCCCTCTGACTAATGGCAACTCTCTTATAATCCAGGTGCCAGAGGGGCTGGGGAAGGGTTAGATGCCATCCTTAATACTTATTGCTGAATTATCTCACTTCCCTTCTCCCAAGACCTACAAGAGAATCTCTTTAAATGCACATGTCCTCAAACCATACAATCCACTACCCCTCTACTTGGATCTGAATATTTGTGTCTCCCCAAAATTGGTATGTTGAAATTCTAATGCCCACTGTGATGGTGTTAGGAGGTGGGAATTTTGGGAGGTGCCTAGGCCATGAGAGTGGAGCCTCATGAATGGGACCAGGGCCTTTACAAAAAAGACTCCCTAGAGCTCCCAGCCCTTCCACCAGCTGAGGACACAGGAAGAAATCTGTAGTCTACAACCCGGAAGAGAGTCTTCACTGACTCTCTTCGGGGTTGTAGACTGTACCTGACCATGCTGGCAGCCTGGGTGTAAACTTCCAACCTCCAGAACTGTGAGAAATAGTTTTCAGTTGTCTATAAGCCAGCCAGTCTGTGGCAGTTTATTATTGCTGCCTGAACAGACTAACACACTTTCCTCATTGGGGTCTTTTTCCAACTCCTGGTAACTCCCTTCAGTGGGAGATTTTAAAAAGTGGCACATCACCAATATTACTGTAAAGACAGTAATCCTGTAAAGACATTATTTCTGTAAAGACAGAAATCCACAAAGTGAGGTAAGGGGAAAAGAAAGAGTAGGAAAGGAAAATGGAGGGTGAATAAGAAGCCCCTTGACTGACAGAGCAGAGAAGGCTAAAGACAACTTGAGCTGCTGATGGTGGTGGTAGGATTAGGGTATGAAAATCAAAAAGCAGCAAGGCAACCCCTGCCACAGATGTATTCTATACACAAATGCATACAAATTTGTTGCATTAGGTACTTCTGAAGTCTGGGGAGCTAGATGGAAGTGGAAAACGGTAAGCTTTATTGAAAGTTTGCTAAGGAGCAATGAGAAATCTGGATCTCCTTATCTTTCCTACAAAGCTGAATTACTTGCCCTTCCTCTCCCTGGAAGAACACTATTTACTCTCTCAACCTTAACTGAAAAAAAGGTGGGGCCTTGAGAATATGAGGCACAAGGAAGGTTTGGGTCACAACCCAATACTGAAAATAAGAGATTAAGTGATGGTTGGCCTGCTTTCAACAGTGAGCCCCTGGCTACTTTTCCCTGTTCAATTCCCAAACCCTGGAAGTCAACTCTATATAACATATTCAAACAAGAGATTGAAATTTCCTCTCTGGGGAAACTAGCCAGCTCAAGATAAAAAATCTACAAGGCCTACAGCCATTGACCTTTGGTTATCCCAGAAATAAACATTCCTCTCCCTGATCAATTTACAATGAAGTGCATCACCTGGCAAATGGTACCATTCTACCACCACCACCACCCTCAAAAGATGCAGAGTGAGTTACCAAATATCAGTTTAATGTGTTTCTAAGAACCAAGAATTACCAACCATTTGAGAAAACATTTAACATGGAGGTCAAAGGAAAAATTTTAAAAATACATTAAGGAACACAAAAGATCAATAGACAATGTTATGGGTAGAGGGAAATATGAGAAAAATTAATATCCTCAAATGACAGGAAAAATACTGCTTCTGTTATATTGCAAGAGATCTAATAAAAAGACTACAGAGAAAAAAGAACCATTAGAGACAAAAATGATGATGATATAAATTAAAAATGCAGTAGGTAAATTTAAAGATAAGGATGCAGAACATAAAGAAAAACAGATTATCACTAGGAGAAAAAATTAAAAATATGTCTAGTATCTCTTAAGGATACAGTAATGAATATATTTCTATAACATCATTACAATAAACAGCACACATACATATACACACACAGAGGGCACATAGTGAACTAAAGACCAATATCTGAATAATAATTACATTAGGAAAATTAGCATCTCATTCATTAATTAAGCCACTGATCACATTTAATATTAGATGCCAATTTTATGTGAATCTTTTCTTTTTCTCCCAGAACCTTTAGTGCAACTACACTTGTGTACCAGTGTACTCATGTATTTAACACTTTGTAAATTGTATTCTTCATATTTTCATGTCAATGGTAGGATGGTTATAGGAATGCATTTGAAATCTAAACGGGTTTTCAATTTCCTATTACAAACATATCTTGTCAAGGCAAAAGGGCTTAATCAAATAATAACAATTCTATACCTGTGTTCTGTGTACATTAGAGCAAATAAATGTTAAATATTATTTTATTCAGGATTCAATATCCTGTATCTGCTTGTCTCATTTTAGAGACAGATTTTCAACTCAAAAGCAATGTAAACAATCACACACTTATAAATATCTTTTATTTTACCTTACTGTTCTCTATTTAGCACTTCATTACATTGTAAAAGAAATGGTGGGTATTGCCATTTATTTAATAATAGAATTAAAGAACTAAGGAGGAAGTTACGGAAAAGATAAATGAGGTATTGGTGAAGTAATTATTCCTTTGTGGCTTAATCATTAAAGACCATAAGCCAATAAGCCATGTGAAAGTTTACTATTGATGCTTTTCTAGGCACTAAATTTCCATGTGATATAAATATCCTATTTGTAGCATATGATTGTTCGAGACTCAATGAGCCATTTGAATGACAAAGAGTTAATACATTACTTTCTGTCCTTTTGCTTTACTCATGCAGTATTTGTAGGAAAAGTTTAATTGCTCCAATGTTCTTTTAAATAATTGAATTGCTTGTTTGCTATATTTTCTCCCTGATATAAAGAATGGATGAAAATAATTCATCGTGAAGTTGAGTAACAACCATGAATTTGTGTTACAGGAACATAACGAGCTTGGAATTTTTTTTAAAAGCTGTTTCAATTAAATTCAAATAGTAAATGGAGAATTTTTATCAGTACGGGGCAAACATGTTCTACCACTACAATTTCTCATGCTATATTCTCAAATTAATTTTCTTCTAAGAATAGAATCAGTTATTTCAGGGCTGAGATTCTTAAAAGTTCAGAAATCATTCTTGAATCAAAGTTCTTCCTAAGAATCAACCTCTTCTTGGCAAATATGACAAATACGGAGTAGGGTCCTGGAGGACGGAGAAACCGTCTGACTCACTGCTGCATCGTCTCATGGTTGAGACCCACAGTGGAGACTTAATGAGTTCCAATGAAAGGGTTCCAGTGAAAGGCTAGTATTCTTGAAACACAGCATGTGGCAGCCCATCAGGGATCAGGATGCTCATCCGAGATGTGCTCTCAGACGTCACTTCTGCACAGGCCAGCAGAGCGGATAATAACACACTGCTTATGTCTAATCTCATAAAGGATTTTTCTTCTCAACTCATGCTCTAACTATCCACTATGGTGTCAATGATTTATCATTACCACTTTCTTCTCATCTAGGATCTTTCCAGGCATGCGGTGAGGACTAAACTTATTCATTCATTTATGCATTCATTAATTCAAAATTATTATTGACTGATGCTCTGTGCCAAACATTGTTCTACGTGCTCAGAGTATGGCAGTAAATGCCCCCCCCAGCACTTACACTGAGGGGCTCAAAATAAGAGCACAAATGGATCCCATTTACCACATGTCCAGGCATTGAACAGTTATACATCTCGCTAACAAAAGCTTGAATAACATGCATTATATCTTCCCATCCTAAAAACTATGACTTTATGATATTCAGGTTCAAGTTTAGAATGCTCAAACTCCTTGCAAATTCCCACTAGAACATGGCAGTGCAAAAAAGAGAGCCAGCCCCCCAGCCACTGGCCCCCACCTGAAGCCACCCTTCCTCCCTCTCACCTATCCCTCCTCTCACCTTTCCCCTTTTTGTTCTACAAAGGTCTTCCTGCACACTGTGTGGGCTTCTCCAGGAAGCTTCTAAGACTATCCAACTGAGCCTATGCTTTCTGAAAACAACTCTTTTTTAAATGATTTTATTTTTTAATTAATTAATCTTTTTATTTATTTGAGACAGAGAGACAGAGAACATGAGCAGGATGAGAGGCAGAGGGAAAGGGATAGGCAGGCTCCCTGCTGACCTCTCTTCGTGTGAGCCCCACACGAAGCTCAATCCCAGACCCTGAGATCATGACCAGAGCCAAAGTCAGATACTTAAATGACTTAGCCACCCAGGGGCCCCTAAAAACAATTCTTGAGCATAGGAATACACTCAGAAAAAGGGCCAGGTAGACTCATGGAAGGACACTCAGGGACGCCTGATAAAGGAATTCTAAGGTCCTTAATATCTACAATGGTCTAGAAAGGGGAGTTAATTCTGTGGATGAATAGATCCTCCTTTTCTCCCACCAGGGGTTCAAAACTTCATTACTTCTCCAATGACTCCAGTGACCCAAAGCCTGATGGGGTAAACCATGAGAGCAGGCCAATTAATAAAGGAGATGTCCTATCTTTGGGACCTCTTTATCAGTCTTGCAGACTTTACCTTTTCTTCTCTACCTGTGAAATTATCTGAGCCTAGAGTTTCCTTTTGGGGGATTTTTTTTTAACTATGAATTCAATTTCTTTAATAGCCATAGTACTATTCAGGTTATCTATCCTTGGTGAGTTTGGGTTATTTGTGGTTTTCAAAGAATTACTCCATTTCATTGAAATCACCAAATTTGTGTGATTGGAATTCTAATATTTTCCAACATTTGTGATATTTCCTTATTATTACTTTCTAATTAATATTTTAGTATTTTATTATTACTCTTTCAATACCTGTGAGTTCTTTATTGAGATCTTTTCTCATTCTTGATCATGGTAATTTGCATGTTCTCTTTTGCTTTGTGAGTCTGGCTAGAGGTATAACGATTTCATTGACCATTTTAAAAATAAGATTTTGGTTTCATTGATTTTTCTGTATTAGATTCTGTTTTTTTCTAACTAACTTCTGCTCTTAACCTAATTATTGCTGTTCTTTCCCTTTTCTTTTCCCTACTTTCTTAAAGTGGAAAATTAGGTTGTTGATTTCTTTTTTGTAAAAGTAGTAAGGTCAGGGTGCCTGGATGGCTCAGTTGGTGAAGTGTCAGACTCTTGATTTCAACTCAGGTCATGATCTCAGGATTGGGAGTACAAGCTCCATGTCTTGGCTCTTCACTGAGTGTGGAACCTGCTTTAGATTCTCTCTCACCCTCTCCCTCTACTCCTCTCCCCAACAATTGTGTGCTCTCTCTTTAAAAAACAAACAAAAGTAAGGTCTTCTTTTATAATGTAAGTTGTCATGAATTGAATTGCATCACTCCTAATTTCATATACTGAAGTTCTAACTCCCAATACCTGATAATGTGACCTCATTTGGAAATAAAGTCTTTGCAGATGTAATTAAATTAGAATGATTTCATTCTGCAGTAGGATGGGTCCCTAATCCAATATGATGGAGCCCTTATAAGGAGAAATTTGGATGCACACATGTAAAGAGGGAGAATACCATGTGAACACAAACATGACCATCTATAGGCCAAGGAGAGAAGCCTAGAAAAGATTCTTCCCTCACAGCCCTCAGAAAGAAACAACCTTGCCAACTTCTTGATTCTATACCTCTAGCCTTTAGGACTGTGAGACAATAAATGCTGTCTAAACCACTCAGTTTGTTCTATTTTGTTATGATAACTCTGGCAAACTAAAACATTGACCTTTAATGCTATAAATTTCCCTCTAAAGCACTGTTTTAGCTGCATCTTGCAAATTTAGATATTTTGTATTTTCATTTTTGTTCTATCAAAATATTTTCTGATCTTCCCTGAGACTTCTTTTTTGGTCCTTGTTTGAATAATTGTGTGTTGTTTACTTTTCAAATATTGAGGGATTCTTCAGCTACCTTTCTGTTGGTTATTTCTTGATTAGTTCCATTACAAATAGAGAACAAAATTTTTAAGACTTCAATTATTTTTACAGTTTGTTCTATGATGTAGGATATGGTAACTCTTGGTAAGTGCTCATTTGAACTTAAAAAGAATATATATGCTACTTTTGGTGGATGGAGTGGTTTATAAATCTCAATTAGATCTAAGTTTATTACCTCTTTACTGATCTTTATCTCTACTATTACTATTGATTATTTAGAAAATAGAATGAAAGTCTTCAACTCTGTGAATTTAATTTGTCCATTTTGCCTTTCAGTTCTATCCACTTTCACTTCATGTCGTTTGAAACACTTTTGCACGGGGCATACACATTTAGAAATCTTATGGGGGTTGTTTGTTTGTTTGTTTGTTTGTTTTTGGTGAATGGACCCTTCTGTCACTATGTAAAGTATTTCTGTATTTCTGTAAATTTCCTAAGCTCTAAAGTTGATGTTGTCTGATATTAACATAGCCACCCAAGATATTTTGTTTTTACTATTAGTATATACATGGTATATCTTTTCCATCCTTTTACTTTTGACCTATGTATAACTTTTTAAAGTATTTAAAGTGAGTTTCTCATAGAAAACTCATATTTTAGAAGGGATTCTAATAGCAGTATAATTGTTAAGTTCTTACTATCTAACAGGTACTTTCTAGGTGCTGCAAATAAAGCACAGAGATTACAGTTTTATGAAGTCCAAAGAAAGAAAATTTACTCATTAGTTTAGTACTTAAAATTTGTATTGTGAAGTCAACTTCAGCTTCATAGAGTTGTAATATATTCATAATACCTTATATCTGTCGGCTCTGGAAGGTGAAACTGGTGCTCTGAACAGGACACTTTTTCTTCAGGATATGACCACAAAGGAGTCCAGGGTACAGTTTCTGGTATTACACATAATAATAAGTTAAACATTGATAATGAGCTTTTTCTGGCTGGATGTGTCAACCATGCAATTTTCTGCAGGGACCAAATCCTGTTTAAAGAGCCTTTCTTCCAAAGGACTCCTCTTTGCTTTCATTGCATTCTGACCACCAGTTTCCTGATTGTAATTGTTATCATGTAACACCTTTCCACGTGTCAATTTCCAAAATTATAGCTTGATTTGTGATGATTACAGTTTAAGGGTTGTTTCCTGTTTCCTAACCACTGGGAGTTACCACTGTTAGTCTGCAAATCACTATGTAGTAAAGGCTATTTCTGTGGAGGTTCCTGCAGATGGCTAACTCCTTAGGGAGACTTGTCTTTATTTCCATGTGGAAACATTTCTCCAGCCTCATCCTAGATACCAAAACCCATATGGCCTGTGAGAGAAAAGAAGTCAGTCTTCACTCCACTTACACCCAAGCCTCAGACTCAAAGCAGAAACAGAAGATAAGTGAAGCAGGCTGAGTCACCAAAGGATATCCCAGAAGTAAGTAAACAGGCTGAGTACAGAGGATTTGGGAGGACTAGCAATGAGCTAAAGAGGATGAGAAATCACTCTTCAAGGATGATGGAGCATGGTGGGAGGATATGTGCTTTTGACTGGTATAAAAGGCCGAGTTCAGCTAGTTGTGGTCAAATAAGAAACAAAGGTCTTCATTATTGGAACTTAGCAGAGAACTGTGGATTCCCAACTTTTCATGAAGCTCAAAGGCCAAGACATGATACCAGCTAAAGATGGATAATATAAGGATCCAGTTAGATTGATTTGGTGTTATAGGTTGGTTTCATTAGGAGATAGTGATGAAGATTAGTATAAAAAAATTATTAGGTGCCCATCAACAGACAAATGGATAAGGAAAAGATGGTATATATACATGACAGAATATTATGCAGCCATAAAAGGATGAGATTGTGCCATTTGAGACCATGGATGGACCTAGATAGTATTATGCTGAGTGAAATACATCAGACTGAGAAAGAAAATGTCATAATTCCACTCATAAGTGGAACTTAAAAGGTTAATATCCAAAATATATAAAGAACTTACACAACTCAACACCAGAAAACAAGTAATTCATTTTAAAGTGGGCAGAAGACATGAATAGACATTTGCCCAAAGAAGATGTATAGATGCCCAAAAGACATATGAAAGCATGTTCGATATCACTAATCATGACAGACACACCCCTATGTTTCTTGCAGCATTATTTACAATAGCCGAATTATGGAAGCAACCCAAGTGTCCACCAATAGATGAACATATTAAGAAGATGTGGTATATGTATACAATGGAATATTAATCAGTCATAAAAAGAATGAAATCTTGCCACTTGCAACAATGTGAATGGATCTAGAGGGGGTAATAAGTCATTAGAGAAAGAGAAATACCATTTGATTTCACTCATATGTGGAATTTAAGAAACAAAACAAATGAAAAAAGGAAAAAAGAGAAACAAAAAAGTAGACTCTTTTTTTTTAAGATTTTATTTATTTGGCACACACAGAAAGAGAGAGAGAGAGAGAGCACAAGCAGGGGAAGGAGCAAGCAGAGGGAGAGCGAAAAACAGGCTCCCTACTGAGTAAGGAGTCCGATGCGGGGCTCCATCCCAGGACCTGAGGCTCATTATCTGAGCCAAAGGCAGATGCTTAACCAACTGAGCCACCCAGGTGCTCCAGAAGAGCAGACTCTTAACTATAGAGAACAAACTGATGGTTGCCAGAGGGAAGGTAAGTGAGGCGATGGGTGAAACAGGTACAGGGGATTAAGAATACATTCATTATTTTGACAACTGTGGCCATTGCTGCTATGAACATTGGGGTACAGATGGCCCTTCTTTTCACTACATCTGTATCTTTGGGGTAAATACCCAGTAGTGCAATTGCCAACTTTTGTATAACATGGACAGGACTGGAAGAGATTATGCTGAGTGAAATAAGTCAAGCAAAGAGAGTCAATTATATAGTTTCACTTACTTGTGGAGCATAAGGAATAACATGGAGGACACTGGGAGAAGTGACTTGGGGGAAATCAGAGGGGGAGAGGAACCATGAGAGACTGAGCCTGATGGGGGGGTATTAAGGAGGGCACATATTGCATGGAGCACTAGGTGTGGTACATAAACAATGAATCTTGGAACACTGAAAAAATAAAATAAAAATTTTTTAAAAAGAATACATTTATCATGATGAGCACTGAATAATGCAATGAATTGTTGAATCGTTATATTGTACAACTGAAACTAATATAACACTGTACCTTAATTATATTTTCATTTAAAAGTAATTAATTAATTAATTAATTACAAATAAATTCTGAGAGAAGTTACTAAAAAATCCCAGGGAACCTCTATTCCTAAAAGAAACTTAGAAAAGAAAGAAAACATGGCCCCTTCTGGTAGGGCTGGTCTTGAAGTCCTAAGAGATACTGCTTGTCTCCCCCCTTTACTGTTGATTTTGGATTCCCTTCATCCTCAGCTAATAACTCTGCCTGTCTCAGTGGCTTAACTTGTGACGTGATTGATTATTGCATTCCTAAAGAAGCTGTGTCTCTGGTCACAGCCCTGTTCTTAGGTCAGGCTACTGCCTTTGTCTTTTTGCCATGAAAATTGGGCAAAGGTATATCAAAAGGTGCCCAAGTGCATATTTATACACCAAACATATTCTTCCTTGCCCCCATATAATATATCTCTTCCTCCTCTTGATGATCATTGACCATCCCTTCCAAGATTGTGACTTTTCCTGTTTCCAGGTCTTCCCTGGGCCAGAGGTATTTATAGTATCCAGGTAGTAGCCATAAACTTGTGGTTCAGTGAGAATCTTGATATACCTCTCTGGTTGCAAGGGTTTGACCTCTGGCAACTAACATGTCTAAACCCTTAGAATCCAGAGTTTT
>PISX010029808.1:0-19545 GCA_004024625.1 Mellivora capensis | reverse complement strand
AAAAGAAGAAAAGAAACAAGATGGAATTGGGAGGGAGACAAACCATAAGTGACTCTTAACTGAGGGTTGCTGGGGGGAGGGTGGTCGGGACAAACCATAAGTAACAAACTGAGGGTTGCTGGGGGGAGGGTGGTCGGGAAAGGGGGGTGGGGTAATGGACATTGGGGAGGGTATGTGCTATGGTTAGTGCTGTGAAGTGTGTAAACCTGGCGATTCACAGACATGTACCCCTGGGGATAAAAATACTTTATATGTTTATAAAAAATTAAAAAATTTATTTAAAAAAATACTTTGTTTCCTTCCAGATTGTGTGTGTGTGTGTGTGTGTGTGTGTGTGTGTACACCCACTGGGTAAAAATAATTTTACTATTTGGAAGGGGATCTGAGTATGATCTCAAACTCTGAGAATCCGAACAATGGATTAAAACCCAACATTATTTCTAGAGCCTGATGATAAGCAAAGAACACACCATCTTGGCAGGAAACCTTTGATAATTATACAAACAAAGGTTGTCTTCATGCATTTGCACATGCTGTTCTCTACATTACTGAGTTCAAACCCTTTCTTCAATATTTTTAGAGGACTTAGAAAAAATTATTTAAGCTTAGAACAAGTATCCTTATCCATACCTCGTGAAGGTAATATTATTTACTCCCTTTAGTTCCTTTTAGAATTAAATAAAATTGAATACCTACAACAGTGCTCAGAACATAGTATTTACTTGTAATATCGCTTGTATCTTATAATGAATTATCTTCTTTTCCTGTGGAAATGGTTACTGGAAGGATAAAGAAACAGTTCCTGATTTTATCCTTATCATTTTACACAATATCTGTACATTCAGATAGGTACTCAAAAATTTGAGTTCGCTGACCAGATAAACAGGGGGAGTAGATGTACATGAGCCTAGTCAAGGGGGGAATTAGCAGTTATTTGGTAAATTTGATCAATTTATACATAATATACATAAGGAGCCCTAAATATTACTTTACTTTCTCCTCATTTTATCAATATTTCCAAAGCCAAAACTTTGGCTTTTGCTACGCTGATATACATACTACGTGTATCAGTGCTTCTCAAACTTTCTTTCACCATATGAAAATAATATCCATTCAACTCTCCTGACATCACTCACCAGGCTGCTTGAAAGGAGTAAAGGAAGAGAGAATTACTACTGTCCCAACTGCACTCAGGTTTCCTGTGAACTGAGGTGGTCACTGGAAATCCATCATGGCACACCAGTCTCACAAATGGGGCAAGAGCCTCTGACTATTATTATTTGCCTAATATTACTTATTAAAATAACTTTAAATACTATTTCTAAATAACCTTAAGTACTAATATCAATGCAGTCACCAATATTATGATCTTTTGTTGTTGTTGTTGTTGTTGTTGTTGTTGTTAGAAAGCAACCTTAAAAATCTTGATGGCTTAAAAACAACATGAATTTATTCCTCACCCATGTCTCATATACTTTGCAGACTGGAATGTTCTACAGAGCCTCTGTTTCATGTTGTCCTCATTCAGAGGCTGAAGTTGAAGGAGGTTCTTACTTTTGGAATGTGTCTGGTCACTGTGTTGGTGGGAAGACACCATAGTGGATTTCATGTTGGTTAGTAAAGACTTCTGCTCCAAGTTTATTAGAGAGGTCTAATGGCCATGATGAACATCAAAGCCATGAGGAAATGGAAAGGCAGTCCTGTATTTCTGACAGGAGGAGACTGAAATACTGACAAACAGCCCTAATGACTAATCTTCATTTCTTTTTGTTTTTCCTCTTAAAATATCGAGACCTTACCATAATGAGGTATACATAAATGATTACATGTCAAAAATAAGAAAATCAGTTATTTTATAAAAGATAATAACAACACTACTTCAGTCTTTATGTACAGAGACAGAAAAATACCATCTCAACTTTGCCATGAGCTTCATGGCTATTATTTGTAATGTCAATATTATATTTCGATTAGCAACTATCATTCACAAACTCTAAATTTTCAAAATTCTAAATGTCTTCAGAATAATTATTCATGAAAGCATACACCCATTTTCTAAAGATACTATAATTCCTTTAGTTGAGAGTAGCCTTGCACAAGCAAAAGCATGGTGTTTCTCCAGTGCATTTCATTGAGCTACAACGTATCTCACAGTGAAAGATGCAACTGCCCTATGGTCCCATGGTGGGCATAGCACAATCATGGCCTTTTCCCCGCTTTCACCATGATATTGCCACCAGTCATCTGGTGATCCCACCTTGCAGAAGCAGTGCACTATACTAAGTATACTTAGTAAGTATACTAAGTAAGCCAGAGTAGTCTGACTGGTTAATAAAGTGTTTAACAGGTCACCTGACAACGCCATATAAGTTAGAGGTAAACAAATAAATGCAATACCAATTTACTTGGAGGAAAATCTACTATTAGTAGAAATAAGTCAGGGTGGTATCTGTAATTTTTTTTCAGTATCCGAAAAAGGGCTGGCACAGCATCACATAGCAAAATATCCAGATATTTTATTGAATGTTTTGCTTTTCATTTAGATGTTTTAATGTTTCCTTGTCACATTCTGTGGAAATTACATAAAAATAGCACATTCTCTATCCCACATACAGTGTCTGCACTGACAGGTGGCAGGTGGAAAGGCAACTCTAAAAGGAATGTGCCCCTATATTTCTAAATGCCCTGTGGCATACCTTGATGATACACAGTATGATACAAGAAATGTGCCCTAAATCTTCAATATGGCAGCTGATTTCCATTCTATACACAAAGCAGACATGAAGCATGGAGACCTGATGGAACATGCATCCTTCAACCTGGTAAATGCAGCTAGATTAACCAAAATATTTTAAAACAGCCAATAATTTTAAAGGCATTGCTTTCCATTGCATAATTATTTAATAAACCATATAACATACAACTGTTATTCAGTCACAGAGGCCCTCTTCACACTGCACCATATGGCTAATGGCTTCGATCGCACATCACACCATACTGAGAATTCCTTCTCATCATACTGTATTGGTTACAGACTCAGTTTGTGGCTAATGTGTGTGTTACCCTTTCACTGCATGTTTATTTTATGAGATGGTGGCGTCTGTTTTGGTGTTGATTCTAAGATGATAAACTACTATTTTTTAAAACTGAACTAGAAAATTACCTCAATATTAATTTTCCAAGATGGATTTTAAATATAATTTGTATCTTTTCCCCAGTTGTAACTCTAAATTCTGGCTTTTTGCATTTTGATAAGTGTCAATAATGGAAGACTACATTTATTATAGTATCATTGGTAGATGTAAAAATCTAAATTAAATTATCTATGGGCATTATTTGGGAACATTTAGCTGGTAGATTTCTTCTCTGTATCTACTGCAGGGCAATAGCAAGTCTCTGGGTGTCCCAAATAATTTAATTCCAGAGACTGTCTTCCACATTCAGTCTTCAAGAGCACCTCAGTGAGCCTCTCATAGCAGCCTCTTACTGAATATCAGCACATGTCTGTATATCCCAGATGTTAGTCTTCTGTGTATT
Source organism: Mellivora capensis (assembly GCA_004024625.1). NCBI lineage: Eukaryota > Metazoa > Chordata > Mammalia > Carnivora > Mustelidae > Mellivora > Mellivora capensis. The sequence goes on along the minus strand of PISX010029808.1, from coordinate 16,008 downwards.
GTTTTCTAAATGAACACTAATGGAGTAATACATATTTTTGTTTTCAAAAACAGAATAAGGAAAAACGTGAGATTGAAATGTTACAAAGTTAAAAAAATGTTGCAAAAGTAACATCAATTTTCAAAAATAATACCAAATATTTGGTCAACTTATTCAGATTTAACAAACATCTGAAATTATTTTTTTTTAACTTTCCAGACCAGATGTTTTGGCACTGGTCTTATATTCTAAAATGATTTAGATGGGAGCAAAGAAATTATCCCTGGGTCTAAGTAGACTAGCTATCTTATCTGAACAAAAAACTCAAAGTAAAAACACATGAGTAGCATCACTCTCACTTTGCTTGGAAATAAAAGGAAATGTGAGAAAATACGTTTTGTTTCATTTTGGGTTTTTTAAAAGCTATAATTGCAATTTCACATTAAGAAAGCCCATTTCTGGTTGACAAATTTTCTGTTTCTAAACATTAGGAATGTTGCAAGTTAGGAAAAAAATGTTTACCCTCTTTGAATCTAATCAAATTTGTTGATGGCAGAAATTAGCATGACTGGTGCTTAGCAGAAAATCAAGATGATTACTCCTAACATACCCCATCTTTAAAGAACCCAACGTGTTCATTTTGTATTTCAGCCAACATAATTTTATAACAGTTTGGCTTCTACTATATTTCAAGGATGAGCAGAATAAATGAATAAGTTTTCCTTGCTCAAAGAAGAATCATTTTAATGATAATCATTTAAACAGCTTTAGTTTGAAAAATAAGCTTCATATTTATAAAAGGTCATATATAAAGCCAGGAACTAGATGGACAAAGGCCTATCAAATTAGAAAGCAAAATAATGCCAGTATAATTTTCTGATATTCAACAGAGCACTCTTATTTTGTTGGGCCATCTAATTGCTGGGCAAAATTACATGTATCTGTATGTTGTTTTACGGTCAATCCTAAAACTCAAATGTATCCAATTTTATAAGCAGGACTCCAAATGAATCTTGGTTCACCTCCAGTTATAATATCCCAGAAAGCCTTTGGAATTAATGGCTCAGTAAATTTTAAACTGTATTTTAAAAAGAATAAAAATTACAAATGGTGCTAGTATCATCCCACCACATAACCACAAATTAAAGCACTTATTTCTTTCATTACTAATTCAACGTATTTCTACATGACTCCTGCTACAGTAGATATGTAGTCTAAATAATATATTTTCAAATAAAACCAACTTTGTTAGATAGAGCATGCTCTACTTAATTCATAAATGGGCATGATCCTCTATTTTTATGAAGATTTGCTGCTTCCTTTTCATCCAGCTACTTTTTCTTTATTTCTTAGTAGCCAATTATGAGAAACAAAATGTTTTTCTTTTTCAACATTTCTTCGGCTACTCAGGGTCTTTTCTGGTTCTATACACATTTTAGGGTTGTTTGTTCCAGCACTTTGAAAAATGCCAATGGTGTTTTTATTGGGCTGGCGTTTAAAGTATAGATTGCTCTGGGAAGTGTAGACATTTTAATAATGTTTATTCTTCTGATCCATGAGCATGGAATGTTTTTCCAAATTTTTGTGTCTTCTTCAACTTCTTTCAGTATAGATCCTTTATCTCTTTGGTTAGGTTTATTCCAAGCTGTCTTATGGGTTTTCGTGCTTTGTAAATGAATCAATTCTCTAATTTCTCTTTCTATAGTTACATTGTTAGTGTATAAGAAAGCAACTGATTTTTGTGCATTGATTTTGTATCCTGCCATATTACTGAGTTGCTATTTGAGTTCTAGTAATTTGGGGATGGTGTCTTTTTTGAGTTTTTTCACATAAAGTATCATGTTGTCTGCAAAGAGAGAGTTTGACTTCTTTGCCAATTTGAATACCTTTTATTTCTTTTTGTTTTCTGATTGCTGTTGCTAGGACTTCTAGTACTATGTTAAACAATAGTGAATTGTCCCGAGAGTGGGCATTCCCTGTTGTGTTCCTGATCTCAAAGGGATGGCTGTCAGCTTTTTTTCCCATTGAGGATGATATTCACTGTGGGTTTTTCATAGATAGATTTTATGAAGTTGAGGAATGTTCCCTCTATACTCTGAAGAGTTTTAACCAGGAAAGGATGCTGTTAAATGCTTTTTCTGCAGCAATTTAGAGGACCATGTAGTTCTTCTCTCTTATTAATGTGTCCTATCACATTGATTAATTTGTGAATGTTGAACCACCCTTGTATCCCTGGGATAAATCCCACCTGGTTGTGGTAGATAATCCTTTTAATGTACTGTTGGATCCTATTAGATAGGATCTTGTTGAGAATTTTGGAATTTGAATTTATCAAGGATATTAGTCTGAAATTCTCCTTTTTGATGGGGTCTTTGGCTGGTTTTGGGATCAAGATAATGATGGCCTCTTAGAAAGAGTCTGGAAGTTTTCCTTCTGTTTCTATTTTTTGAAACAACTTCAGGAGAACAGGTATTATTTCTTCTTTGAATGTTTGACAGAATTCCCCAGGGATCCATCAGGTCCTGGACTCCTGTGTTTTGGGAGGTTTTTGATCACTGCTTCAATCTCGTTACTGATTTTTGGTCCATTCAAGTTGTCAATTTTTTCCTGTTTCAGTCTTGGAAGTTTATAGGTTTCTAATAATGTGTTTATTTCTTTGAGTTTGCTTAATTTATTGGCATATAGCTGTTGATAACAATTTCTGATTATTGTTTCTATTTCCTTGGCCTTAGTCATGATCTCTCCCTTTTCATTCATAATTTTATTAATCTGAGTCCTTTCTCTTTTCTTTTGGATATGTCTGGCCAATGGTTTATCAATCTTATTAAAGAACTTCTCAAACTCAACACCCCCCCCCAAAAAAAATAATCAACTCAAAAAATGGGCAGAAGACATGAACAGACACTTCTCAAAAGAAGACATACAAATGGCTAAAAGACACATGAAAAAATGTTCATCATCATTAGCTATCAGGAAAATTCAAATCAAAACCACATTGAGATACCACCTTACACCACTTAGAATGGCAAAAATTGATAAGGCAAGAAATAACAAATATTGGAGAGGGTGGAGAAAGGCAAATCCTCTTACACTGTTGGTGGGAATGCAAGTTGGTGTAGTCACTTGGGAACAGTATGGAGATTCCTCAAAAAATTAAAAATAGAGCTACTCTATGACCTGGTAATTACACTACTGAGTATTTACCCTAAAGATACAGATATAGTGAAAAGAAGGGCCATATTCTCCCCAGTGTTCATAGAAGCAATGTTCACAATGGCCAAACTGTGGAAAGAGCAGAGATGCCCTTCAACAGTCAAATGGATAAAGATGTGCTCCATATATACAATGGAATATTACTCAGCCATCAGAAAGGATGAATACCCAGCATTTGCATCAACATGGATGAGACTGGATGAGATTATGCTAAGTGAAATAAGTCAAACAGAGAAAGTCAATTACCATACGGTTCCACTTGTTGTGGAACATAAGGAATAGCATGGTGGACATTAGGAGAAGAAAGGTAAAAATGAAGCGTGGCGGGGGGGGGGGAGAGAATCGGAGGGTGAGATGAACCATGAGAGACTATGGACTCTGAAAAACAAACTAAGGGTTTTTAGAGGGGAAGGGGTTGGCCTGATGATGGGTATTAAGGAGGGCATTTATTGGATGCAGCACTGGGTGTTATACACAAACAATGAATCTTGGAACACTACATCAAAAACTAATGATGTATGGTGAATAACACAACATAATAAACATAATAATAACACAACATAATAAACATAACACAACATAATAACACAACATAACATATGAATAAATATATAATAAATTCAAGTCAAATTTTTAAAAAATGTTTAAGGGTTGTCTTTATGAGATATCAATGTCTTCCCTGGTTCTTTGCTTGAAGTAATGAAGGAAGTCTGGTTTTTCTCTCCTTTCCTTCTCCAAGCAACAAGAGAACTTGAAAAAATCACATAAGAACACATAAAAGAAAGGTTTGGGGGACTTGTCATCAGGGATGATCTGTTTGCTCTAAGTTTGCTTTACAGAGACTAAAGATGAAATTTCTGCTATGAATAGAGAAGGACCCCACCTGATTTAAGTACCATGAGTCTGTACCACTGGGCTACTGCCTAAAATTAGGGCTGGCTTCTTGGGACCATATAATTTCATTATGCCCAATCCTATAGAGACACTGGGTGTGCAAGGGCACCAGGATGCCCATACTAAATCAGTTGTTTCAATGCACCTAATAGTACCCTAGTGCCCAGGAAGCATTAATTCACTTCACATGAGCGAACAGTCTACTTCCAGATAGCAGTTTACCCACCCAGGCTCACCATAGGATTGGCACTTCCACAATGGGTCCTGCCTTTGATGTGCCATTTTCATAGTCATTGCTTTATGGTTCAGTACATTGATATCAAGATCTGTTTTTTCTTTTAACTAGATATAAAATTAGACTCATTTCAGCGAGAAAATCCACTCATTTGTAACATGGGGCAAATTTATAACCATTCAGTTGCTTCTGATTCTTCTCCACAGTTCCTCAGGCATTTCCAGTAAATGATACCTGGGGAAAGAATAGGTCCAACATGCTAAACTCTCCACTGACTACTGTACACAAACTCACACAAAGAAAAAGCTACTGAGCTTTAATTGCTTGTTAATAAGTTTTTTTAATTGACCTACTCTAGTTTGGTGTATTCTGTGTTATCTTTTGCTTGTATTATCCAGAGGCCATGCTGTGATATTGCCTCAGTGAACCAAAGACAGGGAAATACACAGTCTGGATATGTGTAAACTAAAACAGTTGGCATTTCTCTCTCCTGATAGTTTTTGTTCTTTGTAAAGCTACTAAAAAATTTTTGAAAAAGACTCTGGGAAAAGCAAAGTTATAATAAGAAAACTTACTACTACAGATTATCTTACCTACCCATATTTCTTCACTTATTCATGTAATTTAAATATTTTATTTCTACATTTTAGCAATGCTTATATTCATATATATGCTTCCCAAGGATAATTTGAATAAACAATTGGTTTTTAATTTTTTGCTAATGTTTTAGAGAAAATTAGATTTTTTAGGAGCAGACATCCAAGCCAACAGGTTAAAACAATGTAAACATACAAATTCAGCAGTGGGCTTTAAGCTTAGAAAGATGACATTTTCTGCCCACTTCAGTTAGAGAAAATATTTTGTATAATCGAGTATTCTGCCAGGTAGTGTACAATGTTTTGTATTTGAGTCTGCACCATATCTTATTTACTTGTATATAGCTGTGAGTTTATCTTCAGCAAAACTTCTTTCGTTGGGAGATTTGCAATGACAATATGAAATAAGGAAAATGCAAGATCAGTCAGAGATAGTGAAAATACCTAACTGTGAGAAATGTGAGAATGAAAATATATGAGGTGTGACAATAAAGTAATAAAACTAATTTCCTTGCATGGTTCATAAACTAGCTCTAAAGTCAATTCCATGAGTGAAGTTCCAAAAATGCTCTCAGAAGTGGCAACCCTATGGAAATCAGTTTATCAGCTTCCTAAGTTTAGTGCTAAAGGTGCAACACACATTTAGGTGTTAACATTTCTGTATATTTGTAAAAACACATATGCCCTTAAAAGTCTTAGCTTCTTAAGTCCTTTTGTATCTAATTTTATTTCTGAAACCTCATGATTAACTCAGTATACAGTTCTTTAAAATATTTAACAAAATTTTAAAGCTCCAAATATTCTCCACACAATCATTCACGTCGTGTATAGCATGGTATATTCTGGTGAGGTGAGGTTGCATAAAAGGCTATACGTGTTTTATTTATCTCAACTGAATTATCAGGAGTATGAATAGTCATTTTCTGTGAAACAGTTTAAGCAACATGAGAAGGAAATGTAATAGGATCCATCAAGAAGTATCAATGAACCACGGAGAATCCCAATATGCAATAAGGTTTCCAGAAAAGAACTACAGAGAAGGAAAAAGAAAATAACATTGCATTTCCTGATTGCCATTTGTATTCCAAAGTGGCTTCAAATGAATTGTGTATTAAAAATGCTAAGTATTATTTCACAGCTCTGTTGAATTTCAAGATCTAAATCTTAAAATTTAATTGACCCTGATCTAAGAAAGGAGGTATATATTGTACTTTTTATTAGAAGCAGAAGCTGGGCCTTATTCAATTCTCTTTATATTTGATAAAATTACTTTATGAAGTTATTTCTACACCTAAAAATAAATATTTCCCCCAAAAGAATTTTGCTGATAGTTTCATTCACAAATTGTCCTTTAAATCCAGAAGAGCATCAGATAGTTTAGAAAACAAGAAAGAGCTTTTGCTTACATCTAATTTCAATTAAAAAATCCTTTCCTAGTCATTGCCAATGTCATTTAAGGACCAGAACTGACTGTGTCAAGGCCAATGTGTTTGATGCATCATGTCAGAGATGGAAGAAACATTTCAAGTTATAAACCCCTAGTTTTCAAGGAAGAAAATCCAGACCCAGAGAAGTAAAGTGATTCACTCAACATCCCACAAGTCAGTGCCAGAGTATGAATTAAAATCTAGCATTATAAGCACCCTGTGATGAAGCATGGTCTATTTTGCTTATGTGAACTAGTCACATTTATCAAAGTCCAGCTCCTCCTCTCTGGAAGGAGCAGATGGTCATGACCAAGTACAAAGCCTTCTGGCCATTAATCAATCTATTCATTACAAAGTGATTTGGCTGTGGTCCCCACAGGTACTGGCATATGACCTGAAATTGTGTTACCAAAATCTAGCCCACCATGTTTGGCTCTGCACTGAGATGCCTGATAAAGTGAGTGAAGATGAGCTGAAATTCAGCCTATGCTCTATGTGTGATGATGATTCATTTCATGCACCAAGTTGGCTGAGCCATGGTGCCCAATTATTTGGTCAAAAATTATTCTGGATGTTTCTGTGAAGGTGTTTTATTGGATAAGATTAATATTTAAATCAGTGGATTCTGAGTAAAGCAGATAACTCTTCATAATGTCAGCGGGTCTCATCCAATCAGTTGCGACCTTAATAAAACAAAGACTGACCACCCCCTCAAAGGAAGAAATCTCTGCCAGCAGACTGCCTTTGGACCTGAACTACAATTTTTCCCTGAATTACAAGACTACCATCCTGCCACATCAGATCTGGACTCTCCATGCCTTTTACAGCAGCTGAACTAGTTCCTTAAAGTAAATCTATATATCCACACATATATATCCTTTTGGTCCTGTTTCTTTGGAAAACTCTAATATACTCTCACCAGTCTAGGTGGAAGAGGGTCTTTTATCTAACCCTCATAAAGGTAATGTATGGGCTACCAAAAGGCCTATCTCTCCTTCACTGTCATTTATTTTTTACCCAATAACCAACAGTAAACTAAACATTCAGGATTTATTCAATGTAGTTCCTTAGAATGGATTTTTAAAATATTAAAGTAAGCCTGAAACATACCCTTGAAAGGTGCCCTGAAGACTCAGAATCACCTAAGACACAACCAGATTAGAAAAGAAGAATGAGAAGATAACATCAGATGGTAAACCCTTCCTTGTAGGCCCCAATTCCCTGTTCCATTCTTGGACTTTGACCTATGGCTGCTTCCTCTCCTCCTGACCCTGGCCTCTCTCATTGCAGATTGCTCTGTTCCCTGACACCTGTATGAACCCTATATAGATAATTCTCTTTGTTGTTCTATCTCTGGACTGTATTCTATTTCTAAGCAGCTCAGTTAAAAGAGCTGAGCATAAAGGTCTTAGTTTCTTCTCTTGACAAATTTAGACTTTGAGGCATTGGAATTTGATATTTATTAACTCATATCACTCTAGCCTACTTTCTATAATTGTTCCTAAATAAATTATTAACATTAATTAATTAGTAATTGACACATGTTCCAGTTCCATAAAACTAAAATATAATTAGAGTTAAGTAGTATCTTGAATTATTTGCTTTTTCTGCTTTGCAGCATATTTGATATAAAATATTTTCCAATCAAAAATTATACACATCAAAATTATTTTAACTCAGTAAAAAGAAGGTAGTTATATTCTATTAATCAGTGTGATAAAAGGTGAACTTCACAAGTATAATTACAATAAAAATTCTAATGAGAAATTCCAAGGGAAAAGATAAATGTTAAGGCATTTACTGGCAGAAGGCATGCTAGAATATGTAATACTGTACATGAATTTGGGGGAAAAAGTAAATTTTAGCCAAGAAACCAAACCACATTCAATTTTTTATCACTTTTTTGTTTTCTGTGTCATGAATATAAAAATATTCTCACAGATGTGTGTGTTTGTGTATTTATTTATTTATAAATTTTAAAGGTCTTTCCAAGATATTATATATGGTAAGATCTGGCTATGGTTTGATTTACTGGTGGAGGAGCAGTTGGAAAAAGGAAGAAGGGAGAGATTTCTTTGTTTCATACAAACACTTCCCTAGTTAAAGACATAGATTGCCTACATTTAGTAGAACACTACCAGCTCTTCCTCCTTTCTGAAGCCTTTCCAAACTGCTTGGTCCCCAGACTTTTGACTGCAGTACAATTCAAGGTCATCTACTATCTTAGTTTGAGGCTCACCCCTTTACCTTACTGTTACATTGCTATGCACATGATCTTATCATATCACTAAAATCTAAACTTTTTCAGGGCAGGAACTGTATTTTTAAGAATTCTTTGTAGGTGTGCCTGGGTGGCTCAGTTGATTAAGCATCCAACTCTTGATTTCAGCTCATGTCATGATCTCAGGGTTGTGAGATCAAGCCCTGCATCGGGCTCTGCATTGGGCATTTGCTATTAGCCTGCTTAAGATTCTCTCTATCACTTTTCCCTCTGCCTCTCCACCCTCTCAGATTCTCATGCTCTCTCCTTTTCTCTTTCTCAAATAAATAAATAAAATCTTTAAAAAAATTTTTTTTTGATGGAGAGGAGAAGTGAGTTGGGGAAATCAGAGGGGGAGACAAACCATGAGAGACTGTGGACTCTGAAAAACAAACTGAGGGTTTTGGAGGGGGAGGGGAACGGGGAGTTGGGTGAGCCTGGTGGTGAGTATTAAGAAGGGCACATATTGCATGGAACACTGGGTGTGTTGCATAAACAATGAATTTTGGAATACACACAAAAAAATTAAATCTAATTTTAAAAAAAAGAATTTTTTACATCTTGCACATAGCACCTTCTAGTTGAACTATCAATAGCTGAATATTTTCTCTTTGGGCAATGTTGGCCTTATGAGATCAACTTTTTGTTTTGAAAAGTAATGTAGACAATGAGTAATTTAAATTGGATTTGGTTAAGCTAACAAAGAATCCATACTTGGTCTTCCAGAACAACTTAAGCTTGCAAAATGAGGTATCATGATAACAAATCCAATAAGCTGATATCATCTCTATTCACCCTTCTCATGCCTCTTCGGTAGCAAGAAACTAGAGCTGTTACAGATCAAACTTAGAAGAAACTAGCAATAGTAAACAGGTATTTTTTTTTAACTTCTGTCAGCCAGCAGTACATATTCAGTTTGAATGTTTATCTTAATGACTTTCACTTTGTAATAACTTTCTAACATTTCACAATCAGTTCTCTGTAGGTAGTCTTCAGCTGCCACCCTCAGGTCTTGAATCTTCATTTAAAGTAGCTTTTCTATTAGTTGCATTTCTATACACTAACAATGAGACAGAAGAAAGAGAAATTAAGGAGTTGATCCCATTTACAATTGTACAAAACCCATAAAATACCTAGGAATAAACCTAACCAAAGAAGGAAAGTTTCTGTACCTTAAAAACTATAGAACACTTATGAAAGAAATTAAGAGGGGCACCTGGGTGGCTCAGTCATTAAGCATCCACCTTCGGCTCAGGTCATGATCCCAGAGTCCCAGGATCAAGCCCCGCAGTGGACTCTCTGCTCAGCAGGAAGACTGCTTCTCCCTCCCCCACTCCCCCTACTTGTGTTCCCTCTCTCACTGTGTCTCTCTCTGTCAAATAATAAAAAACAACAACAACAAAAAATCTTTGGGGCATCTGGGTGGTTCAGTAGGTTAAGCCTCTGCCTTTGGCTCAGGTCATGATCTCAGGGTCCTGGAATTAAGCCCCGCATCAGACTCTCTGCTCAGCAGAGAGTCTCTTTGTCTACTTGTGATCTCTCTCTCAAAATAAATATATAAAATCTTGAAAGAAAGAAAGAAAGAAGAAAGAAAGAAAGAAAGAAAGAAAGAAAGAAAGAAAGAAAGAAAGAAAGAAAGAAAGAAATTGAGGAAGACACAAAGAAGTGGGAAAATATTCCATGCTCAGGGATTAGAAGAATAAATACTGTTAAAATGTTCATACTACCCAGGGCAATCGACACAGTCAGTGTTATCTCTGTCAAAATACCACTGACATTTTTCACAGAGCTGGAACAAATAATACTAAAATTTGTATGGAACCAGAAAAGAACTCGAACAGCTAGAGGAATGTTGGAAAAGAAAACCAAAGCTGGAGGCATCACAATGCCAGACTTCAAGCTCTATTACAAAGCTGTAATCATCAAGACAGTATGGTACTGGCACAAAAATGGACACAAAGATCCAAGGAACACAATAGAGAACCCAGAAATGGACTTTCAACTCTCTAGGCAATAAATCTTCAACAAAGCAGGAAAGAATATCCATTGGAAGAAGGATAGTCTCTTTGACAAATGGTGTTGAGAAAATTGGACAACCACATGTAGAAGAATGAAACTGGACCATTTTCTTAAACCATATTCAAAGATAAACTCAAAAATGAATGAAAGACCTATATGTGAGACAGGAATCCACCAAAATCCTAGAGGAGACACAAGCAGCAACCTCTGTGACCTCGGCCACAGCAACTTCTTGCTAGATATGGCAAGTTAAAACAAAGGCAAAAATGAACTACTGGGATTTGAACTATTGGGATCAAAATAAAAAGCTTCTGCACAACAAAGGAAACAGTCAACAAAATTAAAAGGCCTACAAAATGTGAGAAGATATTTGCAAAACACATATCAGATAAGGGGCTAGTATCCACAATCTATAAAGAACATATCAAACTCAAGAAAGAAATAATCCAGTCAATAAATGGGCAGGAGACATGAATAGACATTTCTGTAAAGAAGACATCCAAATGACCAAAGACACATAAAAAAATGTTCCACCTCACTTGGCATCAGGAAAATGCGAATCAAAACCACAATGAGATACTACCTCACACCAGTCAGAATGGCTAAAATTAACAAGTCAGGAAACAACAAATGTTGGCAAGGATGCAGAGAAAGGACAACCCTCACACTGTTGGTGGGAATGCAAGTTGGTAAAGCCACTCTGAAAACCAGTATGGAGTTTCCTCAAGAAGTTAAAAATAGAGATACCCTACAACCCAGCAATTGTACCCCAAGTATTTACTCCAAAGATACAAATGTAGTGATCTGAAGGAACATCTGCACCTCAATGTTTATAGCAGCAATATCCACAATAGCCAAACTATGGAAAGAGCCCACATGTTCATTAACAGATGAATGGATAAAGAAATGTGAGATACACACACACACACACACACACACACACTAGAACATTACTCAGCCATCAGAAAAGATGAATACTTACCATTTACATTGAAGTGGGTAAAACTGGAGGGTATTCTGCTGAGCAAAATAAGTTAATCAGAGAAAGGCAACTATTGTATGGCTTCACTCATATGTGGAATAGAAGAAACAGTGCAGAGGATCATGGGAGAAAGGAGGGAAAACTGAATGGGAAGTCATCAGCGAGGGAGAAAAACCATGAGAAACTCTTAACTATGGGAAACAAACAGAGTTGCTGGAGGGGAAATCGTTGGAGGGATGGGGTAATTGGGTGATGGGCATTAAAGAGGGCATGTGATATGATGAGCACTGGGTGTTACACGCAATAGATGAATTAACAAACTCCACATCTGAAACAAATGATGTACTATATGTTGGCTAATTGAATTTAAGTTTTAAAAAATGAGCTTTTCTACATCTTCATTTTATAAATGAAAAAAAACAATTGACCATAAAATGACTCACTCTCATTCAAAAAATATTTTGATACGGGGGCGCCTGGGTGGCTCAGTGGGTTAAAGCCTCTGCCTTCAGCTCAGATCATGATCCCAGGGTCCTGGGATCAAGCCCCACATCGGGCTCTCTACTCTGCAGAGAGCCTGCTTCCTCCTCTCTCTCTGCCTGCCTCTCTGCCTCCTTGTGATCTCTGTCTGTCAAATAGATAAATAAAATCTTAAAAAATATATTTTGATACAAACTTTTGAAATTTAAGTTGCTGTTTGGTTCCCATAAGTTTTGTTAGATTTGTATTCCTCGTCTATAAGTCTTAATCAGGGTAGAAAGGATTATTCTCCTGAATCACTTATAATTCATTCATATATTTATTTTTATGAAAATATTTATTGAACATAAGCTATGTTCCAAGTACCATGCTAGCTTTGAGGAGATACCTATAAACAAGTCAGTTAGCCCCATGGGGCTATGAACAAAAGTGTAAATTTTGATACATAGAGATACATCAGCTTTGAAGCCTTAAAAAAAGAAATCTTCTGGGGTGTCTGGTGGCTCAGTCACTTAAGTGTCTGCCTTCAGCTAAGGTCCTGATCCCAGGGTCCTGGGATCAAGTCCTGCATTGGTCTCCTTGTTCAGCAGGGAGCCTGCTTCTCCCTCTGCCTGCCAACTCCCCATGCTTATGTTCTCTCTCTCGCTCTCTCCCCCAACCCCGACAAATAAATAAATAAATTCTTAAAAGAAAAAAAAGTAACCTTCTAAGGTCATAACATATGCAAAATAATTAAATAAGATACTTAGAATTAAATTAACACAAGTTTTAATGAACATGAAAGCTCAATGGAGTGGACATTAGAGATAGAGATTTTGAAGCTCCTCTCAGAAAAAAATACCTAGTCATAGTACTTCATGCAGAACCAGTACTAAAATTCTTTTCTGATAGCTTCCATTACTTGATTAAATGGAACAAGGATAAAGCCTAGAATAGTATCTACTCAAACCCAGTTCAGTCATACACATTCCATTTCTCCCTTTTCTACCTCCTTTCCTGACATTCCAGTGCTCTGCCTTGACTGAAAAGAATAAACCACACACAAGACAAAGAAACTAAGAGCAGTATTATTATTACCTGTGGCTCAAATCAACAAAGACTTGTCCCAAAAGTCCTGCATGATTTGGATATTTCTTTTACTTCATTTACTTGATTTACTTTCCCCCTTGTATTTGTTGAAAGAGTAAACATGTTGGCATCTCTCAAAGAAGAAATTTCAACCATAAAAGAAAAAGAAGAATTGAGAAGAAAAGAGTTACACTTGCCTCTCTGAATCATATATTTCAAACAATTCTAGGAAATAGTCTCCCCACCATTGCTCAAAAAAATTATTAACTAAGTTTAAATAAAGACTGCAGCTATTCACTGTTGCTAACCAGAGAGTGACTCCTCACAAATCACAAGTCCACATCTATAGAAAGACCCCTGTCCATTGTAAGGTCCCCAAATTTCCACTCAAAATAAGCTTTCTGAATTTCTATATTTTAAGTCATAACATTTTAACCACACACCCAGACTTAAGGCAAATCTGTTATCCCGGCTTTACATGAGGCAGTAAGACACAACAAAACAGAAGTTGATTTGATGTGTACAGATTCACAATCTATGGTTTATCTAACAACAGAAATCTAAATGTATGCCTCCTTGAAATTCCATTAAGTGTAACCAAAACCTAGGACAGAAGCCTGTTTTTAAAAGGATATAATTTCATTTACAACTTAAAAGGAAGTTGTAAACTCTTTGGAACCTCTAAGTTAATAATTCTGTTGACAAAATGGTATGAGTGGTTTTTATTTACAGGTACATTTTTATTATGATAAAAGTACCTAAAATTGTTAAGATGGCAAATTTTACATTAAATATATAGTAGTGTTAACTATATGTATGTTGTTGTGCATCAGATAACCTAGAACTTTTTCATTTTGCAAAACTGAAACACTATATCCATGGAACAACTTCCTTTCCCCCTCCTCCAATCCCTGGAAACACCACTTTATTTTCTGTTTCTAAGGATCTGATATTTTAAATACTACATATAGATGTAGGTGTAATCATGTAAATGTTTTCTTTTTGTAGACAGGCTTATTTCACTTAGCATAATGTCAAGGTTCATCCATGTTGTAGTATATGACAAAATTTCCTTCTTTTTTAAAGCTGAATATTGTGATGTTAATACACATCTGCGCACGCACGCACATGCGCGCGCGCACACACACACACACACACACACTTTCTTCATCCATTCAACTGTACAGACATTTAGGTCGCTTCCACCTTTTGGCTACTGTGAATAATGTTACAATAAACAATGAACATGGCTGTGCAAATATCTCTTCATGACCCTGTTTTCAATTCTTGTGGATATATACCCAGAAGTGGATTTGCTGGATCGCATGGTAATGCTACTTTTTTTTTTAAGATTTTCAGAAACCTGCATAGAATTTTTCAGTGACTGCATATTTCACATCCCCATCAACAGTGCACAAAGGGCTCCAAATCTCTCCACATCCTCAGCATCATTTGTTATCTTTTTTAAATAGTGGTCCTAACATTCTAACAGTTGTGAGGTGACATACTATAATTTTGATTTGCATTTCTGTGGTTATTAATGATGTTGGGCATCTTTTCATATGCTTGTCAGTTGTTTATCTATTTTGGAAAATGTCTATTCAAGGTTTTTGCCCATTTTTTAACCAAATTACTTTTTTGCGTTTAGTTTGAGGGGTTGTTTATATATTTTTAATATAAACCCCTCATTAGATATATTTTCCCTTTTTTCCCCCTCTCATTCTGTAGGTTACATTTTCACTCTGTTGATTGTTTCTGGTTGTGCAAAAATTTCGAAATTTGATGTAGTCTCATTCATGAATCTTCACTTTTCTTGCCTGGGCATTTGGTGTCATAGCTAAAAAATCATTGCAAAATCCTATATCATGAAGATTTTCCCCTATGTTTTCTTTTTGAAGATTTATAGTTCTAGGTCTTACAATTAGGTCTTTAATCACTTTGAGTTAATTTTTGTATATGGCATAAAGCAGGGGTCAAACATCATTTTTCTTGCATGTAAGTCACTTTACCAACATCATTTTTAGAGACTCCAGTGTGTAACTTTGCACTTTTATCAAAGATCCATTTACTTAAATCTGTAAAGGTTTATTTCTGGGCTCTCTAGTTTGTTCCACTGGTCTACATCTGTCTTTGTTCTCTATTCTGTTCCATTGGTCTATAGGTCTGTCTTTGCACTAATCACAGATTAGTTTGATTATTGTAGCTTTGTAATAAGTTTTGAAATCAGGAAGTGCCAGGCTTCCAGCTTTGTTTTTCTTACTCAAAACTGTTTTGGCTATTCAGGGTCCCTTGCTATTCTGTATGAATTTACTTTTCTATTTACACACACACACACACACACACACACACACACATGCCATTGTGATTTTGAGGCTGCATTGAATCTATAAATGGCTTTGGGTAGTATGAATAGTTTTTTAAACAGGCAAAAGATTTTAATCAGAAGATGTAGATGACTAACAGGCACATAAAAATAAGCCTGACATCATTAGTCTTTAAGGAAATGTAAATTGAAAACCATGATAAGACACCCCTACACATCTAAGAGAATGGCTATATTCTTGAAGGCTGACATTATCAACTGTTACTGCAGAAGAAAAACTGAAAGCTTCCCACAAGGCTGGTGGATATGTAAAACAGTACAGCCACTTCAGAAGAGTCCAGCAATATGTCAAGCAGAGAGAGTCAATTATCATATGGTTTCACTTATTTGTGGAGCATAACAAATAACACGGAGGACATGGGGAGATGGAGAGGAGAAAGGAGTTGAGGGAAATTGGGGGGGAGATGAACCATGAGAGACTATGGACTCTGAAAAACAACCTGAGGGTTTTGAAGGGGCGGGGGGTGGGAGG
>PISX010029807.1:0-19546 GCA_004024625.1 Mellivora capensis | reverse complement strand
TTTCTTTTTGATAAGTCTGGCCAGGGGTTTATCAATCTTATTAATTCTTTCAAAGAATCAGCTCCTAGTTTCGTTGATTTGTTCTATTGTTTTTTTGGTTTCTATTTCGTTGATTTCTGCTCTGATCTTTATGATTTCTCTTCTCCTGCTGGGTTTAGGCTTTCTTTCTTGTTCTTTCTCCAGCTCCTTTAGGTGTAGGATTAGGTTGTGTATTTGAGACCTTTCTTGTTTCTTGAGAAAGGCTTGTACCGCTATATATTTTCCTCTCAGGACTGCCTTTGCTGTGTCCCACAGATTTTGAACCATCGTATTTTTTTTTAAGATTTTATTTATTTATTTGACAGAGAGAGAGATCACAAGTAGGCAGAGAGGCAGGCAGAGAGAAGGGGGGAAGCAGGCTCCCCGCTGAGCAGAGAGCCCAATGTGGGGCTCAATCCCAGGACCCTGGGATCAGGACCTGAGCTGAAAGCAGAGGCTTTAACCCACTGAGCCACCCAGGTGCTCCTGAACCATCGTATTTTCATTATAATTTCTTTCCATGAATTTTTTCAATTCTTCTTTAATTTCCTGGTTGACCCATTCATTCTTTAGAAGGATGCTGTTTAGTCTCCATGTATTTGGGTTCTTTCCAAATTTCCTCTTGTGATTGAGTTCTAGCTTCAGAGCATTGTGGTCTGGGAATGATCCCAATTTTTGATACTGGTTGAGACCTGATTTATGACCCAGGATGTGATCTATTCTGGAG
Source organism: Mellivora capensis (assembly GCA_004024625.1). Lineage (NCBI taxonomy): Eukaryota > Metazoa > Chordata > Mammalia > Carnivora > Mustelidae > Mellivora > Mellivora capensis. Next base: position 18,801 of record PISX010029807.1, on the reverse strand, counting down.
AATGTTCCATGTGCACTAGAGAAGAATGTGTATTCTGTTGCTTTGGGATGAAATGTTCTAAATATATCTGTGATGTCCATCTGGTCCAGTGTGTCATTTAAGGCCTTTATTTCCTTGTTGATCTTTTGCTTGGATGATCTGTCCATTTCAGTGAGGGGAGTGTTAAAGTCCCCTACTATTATTGTATTATTGTTGATGTGTTTCTTTGATTTTGTTATTAATTGGTTTATATAGTTGGTTGCTCCCATGTTAGGGGCATAGATATTTAAAATTCTTAGATCTTCTTGTTGGACAGACCCTTTGATTATATATAGTGTCCTTCCTCATCTCTTATTATAGTCTTTGGCTTAAAATCTAATTGATCTGATATAAGGATTGCCACCCCAGCTTTCTTATGTCCATTAGCATGGTAATTTGTTTTCCACCCCCTCACTTTAAATCTGGAGGTGTCTTCGGGTCTAAAATGAGTTTCTTGTAGGCAACATATTTATGGGTTTTGTTTTTTTATCCATTCTGATACCCTGTGTCTTTTGATTGGGGCATTTAGCCCTTTAACATTCAGGGTAACTATTGAGAGATATGAATTTAGTGCCATTGTATTTCCTGTAAGGTGACTGTTCCTGTATATTGTTTCTGTTCCTTTCTGATCTACTACTTTTAGGCTCTCTCTTTGCTTAGAGGACCCCTTTCAATATTTCCTGTAGAGCTGGTTTGGTGTTTGCAAATTCTTTTAGTTTTTGTTTGTCCTGGAAGATTTTTCTCTCTCCTTCTATTTTCCATGATAGCCTAGCTGGATATAGTATTCTTGGCTGCCTGTTTTTCTCGTTCAGTGCTCTGAATATATCATGCCAGTTCTTTCTGGCCTGCCAGGTCTCTGTGGATAAGTCTGCTGCCAATCTAATATTTTTACCATTGTATGTTACAGACTTCTTGTCCCGGACTGCTTTCAGGATTTTCTCTTTGTCGCTAAGACTTGTAAATTTTACTATTAGGTGACGGAGTGTGGACCTATTCCTGTTGATTTTGAGGGGGGTTCCCTGCACCTCCTGGATTTTGATGCTTGTTCCCTTTGCCATATTAGGGAAATTCTCTACAATAATTCTCTCCAATATACCTTCTGCTCCCCTCTCTCTTTCTTCTTTTCCTGGAATCCCAATTATTCTAATGTTGTTTCGTCTTGTGGTGTCACTTATCTCTCGAAATCTCTCATCGTGGTCCAGTAGCTGTTTGTCCCTCTTTTCTCAGCTTCTTTATTCTCTGTCATTTGGTCTTCTATATCACTAATTCTTTCTTCTGCCTCATTTATCCTAGCAGTAAGAGCCTCCATTTTTGATTGCACCTCATTAATAGCTTTTTAAATTTCAACTTGGTTAGATTTTAGTTCTTTTTTTTTTCTTCAGAAAGGGCTTTTATATCTCCAGAGAGGGTTTCTTTAATATCTTCCATGGCTTTGTTGAGCCCAGCTAGAACCTTGAGAATCGTCATTCTGAACTCTAGATCTGACATATTCCCAATGTCTGTATTGATTAGGTCCCTCACCTTCGGTACTGCCTCTTGTTCTTTTTTTTTGTGGTGAGTTTTTCTGCCTTGTCATTTTTTCCAGATAAGAGTATATGAAGGAGCAAATAAAATACTAAAAGGGTGGCAAAGACCCCAGGAAAATGCGCTTTAACCAAATCAGAAGAGACCCCAAATCGTGGGGGTGGGGGGGGAGAAAGGGGATAAAAAGAAGTTCAGGAAAAAAAATTTTTTTTAAAGAAAATACATAAAGAAAAAATATAAAAAAGAAAAAATATATATATATTAGACTGTGACTAGAACAGGGTCACCCACTTAATTTTGGGGTATTTTGGTCTCTTAGAAGAAACTACCTCTCAAAATTTTAAAGAATGAAAAACGTATATAGGGTAAACACAATGAAGGGATGGAATATGCCTATAAAGATGAAAATAATTTTTTTTAAATTTCTAAAAAAAAGGAGTTGATAAAGTAAGTTGGTTGGGAGAATAAAGAAAAAGAAAGTGGAGAGAATTTTCTCAGGCTGGAGACTAGAACAAGCCCAGAGCTAGATTTAGGGTATATTTTGATCTACTAGAGGAAGTTGTACCCCAAATTTTTTAGAAGAAAAAAACCCTATGTGTATACAAAAAATAAAGTTAAATACTATGAAGGATAAAATATGACTATAATAATGAAGGTTCAAAAAAGATTATTTTTTTGGAAAGGTATTGTTAAGATAAACTAGTTTAAAAACGTTAAAAAAGAAAAGGGTAAAAGTTAAAAAAAATTAGCAGAAGAAAAAAAATAAAATTAGAGAAAAAATTAAATTAACTGCAAGACTAAAGAATCATGGGGAGAAAGCCATGAATTCTGTGCTTTGCTTTCTCCTCCTCTAGAATTCCGCTGCTCTCCTTGGTAAGTGAACTTGGTCTTGGCTGGATTTCTTGTTGATCTTCTGGGGGAGGGGCCTGTTGTAGTGATTCTCAAGTGTCTTTGCCTGAGGCAGAGCTGCACCTCCCTTACCAGGGGCTGGGCTAAGTAATCCGCTCGGTTTTGCTTTAGGGAGCTTTTGTTCCCTGAACACTTTCCGTAGAGTTCCGGAGGACTTTCAGAAAGTGGTCGATTTTCTGTTTCTAGAATTGCTGTTCTTCTTCTCTTTGATCTCCCGTTGGATTTGTAGGTGTTTGCAATGGTTTGATAAGCTATCTAGCTGATTTCCTGCTACCTGATGTAGTCTCAGCTGCTACTTCTCCACCATCTTGACTCCTCCCCTTAAAACTATATATTGAAGAGACATACCAAATATATTTGCAATATATTGGTCTTCAACATCTCCACTCTGAAACTACTAGACATTAGAGAAAAAGAAAGAAAAACCCTTTGTGCAACCAGACAAAAACAGACATTTTATAAGAGGAAGAAAATCAGATTGTCATTAGACTTTCAATATCAATGGTTCATTCCAGAAATCAATGGAGTAACTTATTTAGGCTACTCAAAGAAGTGTGAACCAAGAATTTTAAATCCCATTTTAAATCGATCTTTGAGGGGCACCTGGGTGGCTCAGTGGGTTGAGCCTCTGCCTTTGGCTCAGGTCATGATCTCAGGGTCCTGGAATGGAGCCCTGCATCAGGCCCTCTGCTCATCAGGGAGCCTGCTTCCCCCCTCTCTCTGCCTGCTTGTGATCTCTCTCTCTCTCTGTGTGTGTGTGAAATAAAGAAATAATAAAAAATCTTAAAAAAAATAAATGAATCAATCAATCCTTGAAGAGACAGACAGCAAGAGCACTGTCACAAACATGTGAGAATGGGAAAGCAGTACCTCTGGGAGTCTTTTCTGAGGAATCTGAAGAAACTTCAGGCAACAAAGTGGCTGAGGAGACAGCTATTTGGAAGTAATTCAGCTGACAAAGGAAGATGAATGAGGGAACTAAAATACCATCATTTTGCAACCCTAATGAATTAACAGATCTATTCAATGATCATAGCTGCTAACATCACAAGAACAGAGACAAAGTAAATTGCGTGCCCCATGATGGAAGTACCCAATACAATTTACAAAGTAGTCTTGAAAAAGAGTGAAACTGAGATACCTGGGTGGCTCCATCAGTTAAGCATCTGACTTTTGACTGGGGTTGGGTCCTGATCTCAGGGTTGTGAGATGAGCCCCATGTTGGGCTCAATGTGGGAGTCTGCTTGAGGTTCTTTACCTCCTCTTCTGCTCCTCCCTGGCCCTCCACCCCACTTGTATACTTTCTCAGTCTCTCTCAAATAAATAAATAATAAAAATATTTTTTAAAGATAAAAGAACCACATCAGGCCACTTCAGAAATAACAAATACATGGCACATGTGTTCAGTTCCCACTTTTCCCACCACAGAAATCTTTTCATTGTTCATATCACTCTTTCTTGCCCATGCTGGGCAAGGCAACGTCTTAGAATCTTTAATACAGTTCTCTAACACCAACAAATTATCCACCAGAGTTTGGTTCTGGTGGTGTGAAGGAATGATGACATTGACAAGGAAGAGACATTTTGAGAAATATTTGGGGAAATGTGTTGAATTCTGCTTTTTTAGCCCTCGTTTGAGGAGAAGCCATAATTTCTAAGTGTACAGTCTGATAGCTGGAAAGCCAGGGTCACAGAGGAACGGGCCAGGACAGCTGCCTCCCCTCCTTGGGATCTCTCTACAGGCTGGGCTTGTTCCCTTTGACTGTCCCCAACCCTGGTCAGTGACCTCTACATTTCTGTGGGAGCTCTTTGTGATTTGGGTAATGTAGTGGCTCAAAACTTTGGTTCTAGAGCCAGGCTTCCTGGGTTTGGATCCCAAATCTCCCACTACCAAATGTGGGAGGCACTTTAGGCAATTTATTTAACCCTCTGTCCCCATGCCTTTGTTTCCTCATCTGTAAAATGGGATGGTAATCAGATCTATCTCATCGGATTGTTGTGAGGATTGAGCTCATACATGTAAAGGCTTAGAATGGTGCTCAGGAAATGTCTGCAACTATTACTATCCCACAAGGAGACTATAATAGAAGCTCCTTGTAGACTCAGTTGGTCTTCCTCATCTTTCTCTGGCACATGGATGGTTCTGAATAGCAATGAAGAGCTCAGGCTTTGAAGTCCCAGAGATGAAATCTCAGCTCTGGCACCAGGTGACCTGAAAATAAGTGTCCTCCTTATAAAACTGAGATAACAATATCTACTTTACATATTTGCTGTATTAAGTGAGATAACGTGCATAAATCTCCAAGGACACAGCAAACCCTCCAAAAAATGTGAACTCTTGGGGCTCCTGGGTGGCTCAGTGGGTTAAAGTCTCTGCCTTCAGCTCGGGTCATGGTCCCAGGGTCCTGGGATTGAGCCCCGCATCGGGCTTTCTGCTCAGCAGGTAGCCTGCTTCCCTTTCTCTCTCTCTGCTCCTCTGCCTACTTGTGATCTCTGTCTGTCAAATAAATAAATAAAATCTTTGGGGGAAAAAATGTGAACTCTTATAACCCGGGCTACGTATTGTGTTGTGGCTGTGCCCAACAGCTTGGTTTTGAATTCTGGTTCCACCACACAGTTGTTTCCAGATCTTGGCAAGTTCCTTAAGCTCCCTGGGCATTGGTTTTCTCCTCTGTGAAGTGGAAATAATGCTAGCACCTAGTATATAGGGTTGAGGTATGGATCAAGTGACTATATATACATCTAGTCCTTGACCCACTGCTTGACACATATCTCAGTCGATGCCAGCTTATTCTTGTGTGCTTAATAAATGGATCAATTGCAGAAAAGTTCTTGCTAAAGGACAGAGTCTGTGAGCTCTGTAATTACAAGGGTTCATCCTAATATCAGATTCAGGTTGACCTAAACCCATAAATGCAAGGAGAACCCTGAGAGACTACAGCCCAGGAAACCAAGCTTTCTCCGTAATGTCTCTTCTCATGGCATGGGCCATGGGGACAATTAGCACCTAGGATCATAGGCTGCTAGAGCTGGAAGGATTTTTGTGGCTAGGTCGTGCAGACTATTTCCTCCTGATTAATTGAAACCCAAAGAGGTCAAGTGACCCCAGTGTGAACTGAGTCTGAACCAAAATTCAGGTCAGTCCAGGGCTTTCATCACTGCAACACACTGCTTGCAGACTCCACAGCCTCCTCACGTGAAAACATAGCTCTGCTTGCGGTCCATTGCCTGCTTCAAGGCATCAGGGAACTAGGAATTTCAAACTCCTCCTGAGACTGAAATTTGGCGGCCAAAAAGGGAAGAGAAAGCAAGAATGGTGTAGATTCTACTTTCAGCCTCTAGAAGGAGCTCTGGGCCTGGCTGGGAAGCACCAGCCTGGCGCACACCCAGGCCCTTTGGTTCCAGCCGCAGCATGAGGAGGAACCCTCCCCAGGCCACCTCCCAGCGGGCCAAGCCGTTCTCCAGCACGTGGAGCAAAGGGAAAGTCCACGATCTGGGCATAAACACATGGCTTTCAGCCCTTATTCCACTCATGCAAGTTGTGTGTGTTTGTGCCCATAACTTAATCTCATGGAGCTTCCTCTGTCATTTGAGGAGAGCCACATCTGCCTTGCCTCTTTCAGAATTTAAAAAGCCTAAGCCTAGGAATATATCCCAAATTAACAGAAACAGAAAGCCCACAGATTTGTGTACAATGGCAGATTTCACACTTTTTGGTCTCACGACCTTTTTATACTTCTGACAAATTATTAAAGAGCCCAAAGAGCTCTTGTTTCTATGGCTTATAATCTATCAATATTTACCATATGATAAATTAACACTAAGTTGTCTAAATGTATACTCATTTAGAAATAACAAGTCATTATACGTTAGCATAAAGAGCATTCTTGTGAAATAATATTTTCCAAAACAAATACTACATTTTTTTCAAGTCTTTTTAATGTCTGGCTTAATAAAAGAGAGCTGAATTCTCCTTTTGCAATGAGTCTGCAGTGATTTCACTTCTGTAACCTCTGCAAAACTCCACAATGCACTGTGAGAGCCTGAGTCTGAAAAATGAAATGAAATTTAAGAAAAAATTTTAACCTTGAAATGAAAAAAAATTAACCTTGAGAGCACACTGAAAGGGTCCCAAGGACACTGCATATGTGCGGGGACCGCACTTTGAGAACGGCAGGTATACAAGACCGTGTGTTTCTGCGTACTTTATGACAGGGAGACTCCTCTCTCTCTTCTCACAGCCACCATCCTGGTTCAGACTAGCATCATACAAGGGCAGGGGACAACAAATCCTCAGAACTGGTTTCCTGGCCCCTCTCCTCCCACCACTCCCACCCACTGAGGGAATTCTTCATAAAACATTACCTGATTATGTCACAGGCCTCCTCAAAGAACTCCTGTGTCTTCTGACTGCCTAGTCACGTACGGCTCACATGGGGGGCCAGCTCCATGGTCTGACCGTAGCCATAATTGCAGGCTTAAGTCACACTCTGGCCCTCTGCTATGCCAGGTGGTTTTAGCAAAACCCTCCACATGTGCCTTCACAGCCCAACCTTGTCCTTATGAGTTTGTTTCTGCTCATCCCTGCACTTCAAACACCCCCTCTCCCACTTCTTCCCATCCTCCTTTGGCTTTCAGACTCATCCCCCACCCAGCCCCACCAGCTGCAGATCTTCTACAAGCTTCTAAAACATTTACTTCGTTTGCCTTCGTTTAGGTAAAGCTGAATGTTATGACGTAGGGCTTTTGATCCAGCTGCTGTGAAGTCAAAACCCTCAAAAAGTTGCTTTATTGGTTTCACAAACTTGTTGGCTTAAAATGACACAAATTTATCTTATGGTTCTGGAAGTCAGAAGATGAAACTGGCTCTTAGGGGCTAAAATCAATGTGTTAGCAGAGCTTTGTTTCCTTTGGAAGCTCTGAGGGAAATCCATTGCCTTTCTAGCTTCCAGAGTCCTTCCTTAGCCAGCGGTCTCTTCTTCCATCTACAAAGCACACCCTTCTTCCTTTTTCTGCTCCTCCCTCTTTCTGACTTTCTTGCCTCTCTCTTATGAGGGCCCTTGTGATTACATTGAACTCACCTGGATAATCTGGGACACTCTTCCCATGGCAGTCCCATCTGCAAAGTCCCTTTTGCCATGGGAAGTAATACAGTCACAGGTTCCAAGGATCAGGGCATGGACATTTTTGGGTGGCCACTATCCAGTCTACTATCACAATTGCTATTAACAAAAGATAAAATCAAAACACAACCTCCGTGAGTCATACAAGTCTTGGAGTCAGACATATGTCCCTCCATGGAGGTAAAACCCATTCATCTGATTGCTTTGAAGATTAAATGAGATAATCTGCAAGAAGCATGATGACAGCTATGTAATGATCATTTACCAAATGTCTGTGACTATTATTATTAACCATTATTTGGCATTTTATCCCCAGCCAACTTGGAGTCCCCTTCATAGCACTTGTCATATTTAATAATGTTATATGTATGTTCGGTGACTATGCAGTATGTGATTTTAATTATGTTTTAATTATATGAACTACCTTACTACATTATCCTTGTAAAAAAATTAGTTCATTTAATTTGTCTTTCATATTAGATCATAAACCCTACATGGGTAAAAACTATTTTACACACCATTAAATTCCCAGAATCTAGTCCAGTAGCAAGTACATACATAGTTAACACTCAGTAGGATTAATGGATTCAATCTATTTTTTTAAAATACCTCTCCGGTTTCCCATTGACTTCAGAATGGAGTTCAGGTTCTGAGCATGACAAACAAGTTTTAGCAAGATCCAGTCTTAACTTGCTTGAAATGTCATTTCCTATCAATGCCTCCCAGCTTTGTCCCCTCCTCTACAGCAATACTGAGCTCACCTTGTCCTCCCGAGCCTCGTGTCCTTTCTTGTACTCCGTGCAGCTTTCTTTGCCTGAAATGCCTTCTTCTCACCATCAGCAACAAAAACACACACGCCCCTCTCCTTGTCACCTGGATAATTCCTGCTCAAACCTGGATAACTCACCCACACCAGTTTGAAGCCCACCAGATTGGAACTGCTTGTCCACATGACATTTCCTTCCCATCGCCCCACATCAATAGCCTATAACGCAGAGACCAGGTCTTACTGTTATATCCCAGAGCCTGGTAGGTGTGTGAACCTAGTAGGCTCTCAGTTAGCATTAGCCAAATGCCTGCATCTGCCTCCGTCTCTAGAATGTCCGCTTCTTGGGTGCCGGGACTTTGTGTCCTCCCGCTCCAGCAAGGCTCCTGGCGGGAATATACAGGGCAGTGAGCATTCCATAGATGTCTGTCAAACAGCCAAGTCTCTTCACAAGATGTCCTGACGACATTAACAGTAAATTACAGATTATGCACTAATCGCCACTGCTAGGCTTTGGAAGGGATTAAAAAATAATAAAAGGAAAACACTGTTCTTCCCTCCAATGCTTCCTGGTACCCAACATAAATGTCTACCTATGGCTTCTATAAATACATGTCAATGGATTCCACTTGTTACACTTCTGGCCAAGAGGTATATCTCACAGCAAGAAAGGCTAACAGATAACCGAGAATAGCCACAATGCTCCCCATTCCATCAGCAGTCTTCTTGCTCTGACCCTCCTCAATATCCTGCTTTGTGCCTGACCACACCCTTCCACAGGTCGCACAAGGCTCCTCCAACTCTTGACAAAACCGACAGACCTACTATGTGTCTGGCATCATCCATTCCTCCTCTTAACTTATTGGCACTTTGCCAAGGATCTCAGAGGGCTACCCTTCCCCAACCCACTCTCTCTTATCTCCCTTGGCAGGTCCCCAGATGCCCAGAGCACAGGTCCTATCTCCCCAAGCAGAGCTCAGCCATGGCTCTGGAGCAGGAGAAAGGACGGTTGGTGGGAGGAAAGAAGTGTGAGCAGAACAGTGTCCAGAGCGCCCAGGCACACCCACTGAAATGACAGATAGCACTTTATTTCCTGTATTATGGAGGGGGGAAAAATTGTCAGTCTCCGAACAGGGAGCAAATGGTTGGTGGTGTAATTGTATCCTTTACAACCATTCACCTCATTAGTATCTTTCCAACCATCCTCATTCTCCACAAGCATATTAAATATTACTATGAATTGAAGGAAATAGGCGATAAAGGAGGAAATGAACGTTGGAGAAGAGATGGCTCTGGGTCAGGCAAGCCCCGTGTTGGGCGTCCCCTGTACACATTAGCTCTGTAATACTCACTGAAACCAGCACACCAGCCAAAAGACCATTCCATGGTGGGTATTTATCGCCCACACTGCCCAGGGCAGCGGAAAGTTTTATGTGGTCACGCGGCTGGTAAGCAGTGTTATCACAACTTGAACCCAGTTTCTAAAAACCCGTGCTTTTTATGCTACAGAAGGTTGTCTGTTATCGAGGAGGTGGTGTATGATGGGCGCTTTGCAAATGATGTTCCACGGAATCCTTCCCACTACATGATGGGAAGCAGTTTCACATAACCACGTCACATGCCAGGAAGCCGGGGTCGGAAAGGGTTAGGTGCTCTGTGCCAGTCCTTACTTGCAAATCGGGAGGTTTCACATTGAAATTTTGAAGCGCACACACACATACACACACACACATAAGATAAGAAAGAACGTTCTAGCTATGTGAATCAGGAAGATATTACAGGGAATTGGGTGCCGCCAAGACGGATGGAGTGGGCAATAGGCTGGCCCCCAGGGGCAGCCCTCGGAACAACGCCCAGATGGGATCTCAGCTGCTCACTACAGTCTTCTATCCCCTTAGCCACAACTCTGGATGGGGCAGCTGTCATTGCTACTGGTGGCCTGCATTGGCCACGCCTGCACCAGCAACACAGTGTAGCACCAAGGTGACCCCCTCTTCATCCCCACCGGACTCAGTTTGAGCCTCCTGTGAGCACGTCTAAGTGGCAGACTCCAATCACACCCAGAACCTGGAAGGGGGGCTGAGAACCGTGGATGTTATTTCTTCAGCCTCTGCCATCCAGGAAGGCACGAGGAGGAGGAAGGCACGAGGAGGAAGGAGGGACAGATGCAGAGCGAGTCATTCTGCCGTATCTGTCATAGGCTTTACTCCCACAGGGCGGCCATCTGCCAGAGCTGAGAAGCCCTCTTCAGGAGGAGCCAGTGATCAAGTCCTCCTGCCGGCATGAGCCCTCTGTGTGTGGCTGATACTGCTTCTCTCGGCCGCATTGTGTCCCACTGTGAGAACCCAGCACTCCTCGCCTTCCCTGCTGCCCGTGATGGAAACCCAAGCTGCCTTTTGGGCCTCCTTGGGAACTTGCCAAAGACTTATGCTTGGACCCTGTGGACTTTTGAGGTCCTGTCACCTAATTTCAGTTTTATCCAGAGAGAAAGAGGAGAGGGAGAGAGAGAAAGAGAGAGAGAGAATAACAAAAGTATCATTTAGCGAACATTTACCATGAGTTAGACACTCTTCAAAATGCTGTAATGTACTGATTCATTTAAAACTGTCCTCATGGTATCATCATGAGGATTAAGTTAAGCAACATAAATAGCTGGTAAGTATCTGGCACTTTCTACCACGGACACAGTGACACGCACTAAGGGGAGTTATTATCACCAAGCAGTGTGTCAGGGGGCTGGATACCAAAGCCCAGCCTTATCTGATACAGCCCGGTGTGCACTCCCAGATAAAGTGCCTCAGTTTGCCTCTGTGCACTCACCCTATGGCCTATGCTACTTTGATTCTAGCCCCTTAAACACAGATGGCCCTGATTCATTTACCTCTCTAACTCTCCATGAGATTAGCATGCCTTTGAGGGAGCAGGTGGGTCTTAGTCTTTTCAGAAATACAATCCTAACACCTAGCACGGTGACTGCCACACATAGGCACTCAATCCATGACTTTTAGATAAAGGTACTCATGTGTAAGGGAGTTTATGACTAAGCCTGAACCCTGTAAGAGAAAGACACTGGTGGGCATAATTCTATTGGAGTTACAAGGAGCATGGGCACATAGGCCTCTGAAGGTTGAAAAAGGATAACTTGTACCAGGCCAGGGAATGTCATTCTCTTTAGGGACGAACTATAGAGGGAGACACCGAAATCCATGGCTGTGTTTTATACATGCAGCAGAAGCCTAGCTGAGGGGGAGGGCTGGGTAGGGGGATAACAGCGGGAGGACAGCACCTTCCACAATGTTAAGACATGCCTGCTGTTCTCAAAAATGGGCATTTCCTAGAGGGCTTCTTCACAGATCAGTCGGCCACTCTATACACAGCAAATCAGCATTCCCAGGGTCTTCCATCATGTTCTCAGAGACTGATGGGTTCAAGGTCAATAATGTAATTCTGCCCAACTCGGATTCATGGTGCCTACCTAATGTGGAAGAATCAAATGATTCCTGTGAGCTTCTGCCTGCCAGGCCCTGGTAGGCACCTCTATCTCAGCACTAACTTTAATCTCCTTAACCATCCTGTGGGTGGGTATTGCTGCTGCCTACATTTTTAGATGTGCAACCAAGGCTTCAAGAGCCTGAGAAACTTGCTCCCACCTGAGCCGTGAAGAACCAGGTTTTGAAACTAGGGCTGTCTGGCTAGAGCTAGTACCTTGTCCTTGTCTTTTAATAGTACTTCTCCCAACTGTCAATCATCCATGTGTCATTACTGGTTTATCATATGCTTCCCTGGCTGGACAGTGTGCTCCAGAAAAGCTAGGCCTGGCCCGTGTTCACTGCTGTGTCCTCAGCACCAGCACATAATGGTCCATAGTGAAAATCCAGTTATGGTCACTGAGGGAATATGTCAATGAATGAATGACATTCACAAATGTTAATGACATAGATTCTGTTCTCCAGCATGTGGGGATGGCCCCATTCTCTGCTCCTTGTTGACTCTCACCTGGACTGTTACAATAATTCCCTTATTGCCTCCAGATTTTTTCTTTTTTTTTTAAGATTTTATTTATTCATTTGAGAGAGAGAGATAATTTATCACATCATTCAAGTGAGAGAGAGCATGAGAGCTGAGAAGGTCAGAGGGAGAAGAGGACTTCCCACGGAGCTGGGAGCCTGATACAGGACTCAATCCCAGAACTCCGAGATCATGACTTGAGCTGAAGGCAGCAGCTTAACCAACTGAGCCACCCAGGCGCCCCTGCCTCCAGATTTTTTACACATCCCTATCCTCCATATAGGGACTGGCTTGATCATCCTCATACACCAGAGCACGTCATGGTCCTGCTGAAAGTCATCACCGGTACCCCTTTTCCTGCAGGATAGAGTCCAAGCTCTGGGGAATGGTCTACAGGGTCATTATATTGCCCCGTCTGCTTTGGGAGCTTTAGTTGTTGCTGTGAGATCTGGGCCCTGCCCACATCAGTCCCGAGCGCACTCAAATAACAGCCATTCTGACTCAGCTCACTGTTTCCCAAACTTGCATTCTTTACCTGAAATCAGCCTACCTCCACTGACTCTCACCCCATGCCCTGCTCAGTGTACCTGATAAGTATCAACTCATCTTTTTTTTAAATACAATAACATAACATAAATTTTGCCTTTTTAACCATTTTAAACTGTACAACTCAGGGTGCCTGGGTGGCTCAGTCAGTTAAACGTCTGCCTTCAGCTCTGGTCTTGAGATTAGGGGTCCTGGGATGGAGCCCCTATGTAGGGCTCCCTGTTCAGCGGAAAGTCTGCTTCTCCCTCTCCCTCACTTCTCCCTCCTGCCTATGTGTACATGCTCTCTCTCTCAAGTAAATAAGTAATATTTAAAATAAAATAAAATAAACTGCACAATTCAGTCACTTCCATTACAATATTCTGCAACCATCACCACTGTCTAATTCCAGAATATTCTTATCATCCCCAAAAGAAATACTGTGCCCATTAAGTAGTCCCACCTCTGTCTCCCCTTCCCCCCAGCCCCTGGAAATCTGCTCTATCTCTGTGGATATGCCTATTCTGAATATTTCATATAAATGGAATAATACAATATGTGGCTTTTTGGTAACTCACCTTTGAAGACTCAACTCAAAGTTCCTCTATGAAGTCTTCCTTGACCTTTTCAGATGGCTGTGACCTTCCCTCTTTGTGCACGAGTTCCAAATTCTCATGGACACCTCCGTGTTGCCCTTGTTCTCCTTCTACATTTCTGTGAGGGCACCTGTGATACTCATTCCTTCTATTGGACCATGTCCATCTCCTTCCATTAGGCTGGAAATTCTTGGAGGGCAGAGAGCGTGCTGCTATTCTTCTTTACATTTGCAATATCCCTACAGTGTCTGACACACAGCAGTTTCTTTAAAATATCTGCCAAATAAACATCCAAGATGGTGATAAGGTGCCCAGGCTCTGGGTCCTGTCTACTGGATTCCAACTCTACTGCTGGACTCCATGGCTTCCCAGCTCTATGAAACTGGGCAAATGACTAGGCACGATGGTCATAAGATTAGCATGTACATCAGAAAGCTGTTGTGAGGGTAAGACACTCAGAAAAATACTTGACACATAGTAGTGTTCCATAAACATGAACTTGATGGATTGATGAGAAAGACTGTTATTATCAAAATAAATGTCATTCACAATAGCTGCTCCAAAAATAATAATAATAATGGACTGGTGGTGTATGGAGTCGGAGCTCATTAATGTTGATGGAGGCTTCTTAGAGAAGGTGGGAATTGACCCAGTCATTGAAAGCTGTGTGAGCATTAAGAGAGCAGGTGTGAAGAGACACAAAGAGGGCTAAGAATGGACATTAGGGATCCAGAGAATAAGGCCTGGGCAAACACAAGTGGGACAGAGAGTGTGGGGCCAGAGGGGTGTGGCAGAAGTTGAGTGTGTGGAGGGTTGTTCAACAGGGCATAGGCCTAAGAAAGTAGGTTGGGATCCAGCTTGGGGTCTACAGGCACTGTGGAACTCAAATGTCTTCAAATATGGAAGTGAGATAATCAGATCATAGTTTAAGAAGATAAATCTAGTGGACACAGGAAGATGGGTAAAAATGAGGAGAGACTAGGGACTAGGCTTGTAAATTCAGATGTTTGTGGAGGGCAGGTGAAGAACATACCTGAGTGAGGAGGTCTGGAGGTAAAAAGCAACAGGGATTTGGCCAGCTGAACCATAGATGCTCAATTTCAGCCATCATTGCCATGAAGATCACCATGAAGAAGCTAAAAGCAGATGCTTAACTGACTGAGCCACCCAGATGCCCCTAATCCTAACTTTTTAATATGAATTTGTAGATTAAAATGGCCCACAGACCTCAAATGTGTGTCCTCTGAGAAGAGGATAAGCTATTCTAATTATTCAGAGAGAAGTGATCAAGTCCTTTTTTTTTTTTTAAGATTTTATTCATTTATTTTTGCAAGAGGAAGAGAGAGATGGAGAAGAGCAAGAGAGATCATGAGCTGGGGGAGAGGCAGATAGAGAGGGAGAGGCAGACTCCCCACTGAGCAGGGAGCCCAATGCGGGGCTTGATCCCAGGACCCTGGATCATGACCTGAGCCGAAGGCAGATGCTTAACTGACTGAGCCACCCAGGTAGCCCTAGAAGTGATCAAGTCCTTAGGGAAATGGCACTAGGAATGGAGAGGGGAACGGACAGCTCAAAGCTGGTGGAGGTAGGATCAACTAGATTTGGTGACTATTGGATGCAGATGGTGAAGGGGAGATTGAAAAAGACACAGCTGTTCCCAGCCTAAATGACTTAGAGGAAGCCGATGCCACAGGCAGCTTCATACAAATGGAACAAGAATGGCTCTTGAATCAGAACTGGTTCAAACTCAGCCCCATCATTTACTAGTTATGTGACCTTGAGCATGTTACTTACCCTCTCTGAGCCTCAGTTTCCTCATCTCTTATATGGAAGTAATATTAATGTATATATTACAGAGTTATTAGTTATTATAAAGATTCAATGAAGGATGCCTGGGTGCATTAGTCAGTGAAATGTCTGCCTCTGGCTCAGGTCATGATTCCAGGGTCCTGGGATTGAGCCCTATTGAGCCCATATATCTGCTTGTCCCTCTCCTTCTGTCCCTCCCTACCACTCATGCTGTCTCTCTTTCTCAAATAAATAAATAAAATGTTTTTAAAAAAAGATTAAATGAAATTTGTGCGTGTGGAATGCTTAGCGTAGAGTCTGGCACATAATAAGAGTTCAAATGTTGTCAAATTTATTGGCGATATCCCTTTGTCCTACTTCCAGTGGAGCCTCTAGATTTTTACTTGCTGGTCTGTACTCCACCCAATCCCCTCTCCATCAAAGAGTGTCATGTGACCCAAGTCTGGTCAACGAGAACACTGTTGTCCTCTTGTGATAGTAATTGGCTCAAGGACCAGTCAGGCAGTCCGAATTTGGAGTCAACAACAGAGGAGGCAGACTGGAGAGATGGAGAGACTAAGTCCTTCTGGGGCATTTCATTTTTTGCACCGTGTCACACCTGAAATCAACTCAATATCTCAACTTTTCAATTAATTCCTGTTTAGGTTATGTCATTTTGGATTGGATTCTCTGACACATGTCACTGAAAGAGTCCTAACTGATTTTGTTACTACAACAGCTATCGTGTAACCTTTAAACTTCGATTTCTAATGATGGCATATCCTTTGTAGAGCCCTTGGGAAAGGCTTTCTCCAGCCATACTCCCCTGGGGGAGGAGGTTTTGTTCAGGAACACCTCTTAGATGAGAGTGTGAACATGAGGTATATCTCAGGTACACTGAGTAGGCATTTCAAAGTGGGAACAGAGCCTGGTCACACCTCAGCAGCTCCCACCCAGCTTGAAGTTCAGAAACCCACTTTGAGGATAAGGCAACGGACAGTGAGATCATTGCTTCTGCGACTTCTGGACTTCTTATCCGGTTCCCAGGGAAGAATCTCATGTTGGACACTAGCTAGGGAAGCAGCAGCCTGGTGAAAGCTTCAGACTAGGGAGAACACTGTGTGTGTGGACAGAAGACCTTTCAACTTGATCCTCCAGAGATATGATGTCTAGTTCTGCTCTCACATCCCAGAGGGTCATAAGAGGGGCTGTTACATGTGCAGGGCTCTGGCTGACACTTGGGAGACATGGGTTTTTAGCCCTGTCTCCAGAACACACTAGCTGTCTGGTCCAGAACATTCTACTCACCTTTCAGATTCTTAGTCTCCTCATCAGTAAAGCTGGGAAAATTTAATAAAATAATATATCTAAGGCGCTTAACGGTATCTGAAGCATAGTATGTATGTTTTTAGCAATTTTTTTCCTTTCTGAATCTCAAGTTATTCACTTGTAGAGTGAAGGCAATGAGGGTAAACTCCAGTTCCTGGATAATCCATGAGGTTCCTTGAGGCTGGAAGATATTCCAAAATATTCCATGTTTCTTTAGTTTATTTAAAGTAGTAAACACCGAACACCTGGGTGGCTCAGTCTGTTAAGCATCTGCCTTTGGCTCAGGTCATGGTCTCAGGGTCCTGGGATTGAGTCCCACATAGGGCACCTTGCTCCGTGGGGAGTCTGCTTCTCCCTCCTACTTGGCCTCTCTCTCTCTCTCTCTCTCTCTGTCTTCCATGAATAAATAAATAAAATATTTTTAAAAATAAAGTGTAAAAACCATAGTGCAAGCTTATCATGATACTACAGAAACATAACCCTTTATCCAAAATTCTTGGTGCCAGATGCAATTCAGAATTATTTAGTAATCTTTACTGCATCCTTTTGTAGGATAATACTGCTCTGTATCTTGCATACAACAGAATACCTCCAGGAAGATCTGGGTAACACTTCTGGGGTGGTTTTAAAATAATGTCCACACATTTTTTGATACTTCTGTCTTAAAAAAGTGACATCCAAATCTTCTTTTCCTGTGTGTGGTCTAATCTTGGTGACTCTCTTTTAAGAAACAGGGCAAAGTAGAAGTGACAGTGGGACATTTCGGACCCTGGGTCATAAAAAGCATTGTGCTTTCTCCTGCCAGCAGCCACATGAGTGACCCGTCTTGCAAGGGATCCCCCCCGGCCCTGAGCAAGATTTCAGATGACTGCAGCCCCAGAACAGCTTGATTGCAACTGCAGGAGAGACCGTGAGTCAAAACTACCTCGTTAAGCCTCTTCTGAATTCCTGACCCACAAAAACTGTGAGAAAATAAATGTTTGTTGTTTTAAGCCATTAAAACACTCCATTGGGGTAGTTTGTTATGCAACCATAGATCATTAATACAACCCCATAATCAAGCATACTGATACTTTTGCAGTGTACTGTCTAAATATTTACAGCAAGTGGTTTAAATAACATCAGCAAACAACAACAACAAAAACAAAACCCAAAAAACCCTGCAGTCATGTTTGACTGCAAAATGAGTTTCCCCAAGTTTAATACTTTTGGTTTTCAGAGCATTTTCATTTGATCTTGTTTTGGAACTGGAGATGAGAAATTGGGAACTGAGGTTACATAATGCAAACCACTCTGGGGACATGTTTCAGCCCCAGTGTGCCTGTTGGACAATAACCATAGCAGGGAACCAGTGCCAAGAACTGAGTTAGTTCCGTTATAATAAACATCAATAGCAGCAAACTGCCATCCTCCGTGTACTTCCCCATCTTCATGGACTTGCAGCCAGAGGGAGCCTTAGAGGTCATTGAGGCCAGAGTTTTCCAAAGTACAGTAAAGAGGTCAGCCTGACATGAGCAGACACTTCTCCAATAAAGACATACAAATGGCTATCAGACACATGAAAAAATATTCATCATCACTAGCCATTAGGGAAATTCAAATTAAAACCACATTGAGATACCACCTCACACCAGTTAGAATGGCCAAAATTAGCAAGACAGGAAACAATGTGTGTTGGAGAGGATGTGGAGAAAGGGGAACCCTCTTACACTGTTGGTGGGAATGCAAGTTGGTGCAGCCACTCTGGAGAACAGTGTGGAGATTCCTTAAGAAATCAAAAATAGAGCTTCCCTATGACCCTGCAATTGCACTACTGGGTATTTACCCCCAAGATACAGATGTAGTGAAAAGAAGGGCCATCTGTACCCCAATGTTTATAGCAGCAATGGCCATGGTCGCCAAACTGTGGAAAGAACCAAGATGCCCTTCAACGGATGAATGGATAAGGAAGGTGTGGTCCATATACACTATGGAGTATTATGCCTCCATCAGAAAGGATGAATACCCGACTTCTATAGCAACATGGACGGGACTGGAAGAGATTATGCTGAGTAAAATAAGTCAAGCAGAGAGAGTCAATTATCATATGGTTTCACTTATTTGTGGAGCATTATAGATAACATGGAGGACATGGGGAGATGGAGAGGAGAAGGGAGTTGAGGGAAATTGGAGGGGGAGATGAACCATGAGAGACTATGGACTCTGAAAAACAATC
>PISX010029806.1:0-19557 GCA_004024625.1 Mellivora capensis | reverse complement strand
CTTCCTCCTCTCTCTCTGCCTGCCTCTCTGCCTACTTGTGATCTCTCTCTGTCAAATAAATAAATAAAATCCTTAAAAAAAAGTAGGCATTAATTATTGTGATCAGTGTATTTCAAGTGCATTTTTAAATTGGGAACATACTTGAGGCATGTTTCTATGCCTCTCCATAGCTATATGTTCTCTAAATAGATAAAATTCAAAATGCCTCGACAGTCAGCTTAGTGTGCTGTACATATAGTATTTTAAGTTATTGTAAAATTGACCTCTCTCTCAGGTTGCTTATGGGTCTTGCCCTTGGGAGTCTCCTTTCCCTTTGGGTTTCATTTTGGCCCTGTTACTCTATGAATCTGCTGTAAGCCCTAAATCAAAAAGGATGCTTTCCATATGTTCCTGCAGTGTGCCATTCTGAAGGGAGTTCAGTTTTAGTTACAGTAACTGTATTTTCTTCACTGCATAGTTTTCTGCTTGTGCTTTGTTTCTTTCCATAAATTTTTTCCATAGACTCTCTCAACTGCCTGGAAGACTGAAAAGAAAGCCCATGAGTTCAGAAATATGCTTTAAGAATGTGTTCTTCAAGAAAACTGCTGCTGGGTGCCTAGGTGGCTCAGTTGATTAAGCAACAGCCTTTGGCTCAGGTCATGATCCTGGAGTCCCAGGATTGAGTCCCACATCAGGCTCCCAGCTCAATGGGGAGTCTGCTTCTCCCTCTGACCTTCTCCCCTCTCATGCTCTCTCTCTATCTATCTCAAATAAATAAATAAGATCTTTTAAAAAAGAAAAAGAAAACTCCTTGAAAATTGTATCTTCTAAAAACTCAATATTTCTTGCTGAAATTAGTTCAATGCAAATAAATTGTTCAACTGAGTATAATAACGAGACTATAACTACAGAATGTTTGCCTGGATAATGGCCAACACTAATTGGCAGAAATCTGTTCCTACCATATCTGTTCTTTGCCTGCCTACCTTGTTGCTCTCTTCTCATCTTTTGGCCAAATAAATAAAGTACACTGAACATCATTCTTTCACATCCCCTTTGCTAGAATATTTCCCTAAAGTCCTCTTCCCTTCCATCCACAATCCTACTAAAAAAATCACTTATCAGTGAGCAAATACTGTCCTCTTCAATTGAGTTCTGTTATTTGAGCTCTCATTGCCAAAGCCAGCATCATTTAAACATTCCTCTTCACCCAATATCAGTCCCCATCAGATAACCATTAAATGAATAGAGGCTGCATGTTAGAAGGAATGCTAACAATGCAGATGAAGTCCTGATAACTGGCAGCTGTGAATTAATTCAGCCAGATCACAGCCCAGGAGGGTGACTGTCAACAGGAGCAAAGGGTGTTGGAGAGACTTGGCCACAGTGCCTGTAAATTACAGCACCACCCCCCACCCAGGCCAAACAGCCTGGCATTTTGTATCTCAAGTCATCACACGAATGGGACAAATTCCATTGTCCTATCTGGTGACTGCTCACCATGGCAAATCAATTCCCTGTGACAGTCGGAAGGGGGAACAGTCACGTATTTTCACCCACAGGAATGAATTAAAATGACTCACCATGAGGGAGCCACTGACCCAACTAGGCACTGAGAAAAGGGTCAGTTGACCTCAAGCCATTCTGTTTACTGGTTTCAAACTCAGAATTCCATAGCCTATTAAATCTGGTAATATGCAGAAGTCAGAGCACTTTTCACCTGAATATTTCAAAGCAATCACAATCACCTGTTACCTATGACCTATTTATTCCTAGGTTAGCAAAAGAATATATAAGCAGAGCCTTGGGGAGTTTTAGTTTTAACCTTACACCTCTACTCCACCTCTGATCTGAATGGCCTGCTTCTTTATTTGAGTTTACCTTCACCATCAGCAGGAACGTATTGTTTTGAGCATCTGACCCTCTGAGCCCAAGCTCTGTTCAGGTTGGGTGTTTCGTGTTCTCTGGACTGGTGATTTCCGGCGGTGGAACACTTAGTGTATTGCTGAGTTTGACCAGTAGATGGAAGCATTTTTGACCATGTGACACTTCTAGCTTCCCAGTCCTGGAAAAGAACACTGGTTTCCAGGAAAAGGTGAGAAGCAGAGTCCCTAGACCTATTGTCTGACATAGTATCTTGTTTGTGTATGGTACATCATTCCAAATAAGAAGGAGTGTGAATATTTTGAAATACCCAAGAAAGGAGCAATTAGAGAGTAGAGTTTCCTTTCAATAGTTGCGACCCCCTAATTCTCTTAATTTCTTCACACACTTTTATTAAGCAGTGTAAAATTCAGGTTTAGAATTTCTTCTGGTTTAGACTTCTGGTTTAGAATCAATACAGTTCTTCTGAAGTCCCAAAGTGATTTATAAAACTCTATCTTTAACCAAAGGCCAATGAGAGAGAATAGTTTAATGTAAGTGCTCTGCCCTGCAGGCTGAGAAACTGGGTTTTAAAACAAACTATCTTTCCACTGTGACCTTATAATATCTCCTTTGTCTGTATTTCTTAAGGTTGGGAGATTTTAATTTAGAAACCATAGGATATTTTTGACAGAAATGTCAAGGAGATTGTGGTTATTACTAACCACTGGCAATGACTCAAATATGGGACAATTATGTGTCTTGCCAAAGCTGATAATTGGACTGGTATTGAAATGGAAATATAATGACTCTCTTACTCTCTGCCTCTTGAAGCTGAAACTCAATGCATGTGCCAAGTAGAGCCTTGAATGATGTTTCTGCAGCTGAAAGAAGTCAAGTCTCTGGCCCATAGTTTGAATCATTCCAGAGGAAAGATGGGCAGGCCTTTGATGCTACTATAGACCTTGTACTAGGGCATTCTCCAGCCAAAGCTCCAGTGTTCTATTATAGATAAAGTATCCTGGGAACACGTTGGTCCATCAACACAAGGAACAACTTAGAAACCTTGCAGAGGGGTTCCAGGGTGGCTCAGTTGGTTGAATTTCTGCCTTCGGCTCAGGTTGTGATCTCGAGGTCCTGTGTCAGGCTCCCTGTTCAGGGGGCAGTCTGGTTCTCCCTCTCCCTCTGCCCCTCCCCCATTCATGTTCTCTCTCAAATTAATTAATTAATTAAACACATACTACATATATAAAAAAAAGAAACTTTGCTGATTTACTCACCTAAATATGTTCTTTTCAGACGAGAGAAAAAATATATATATTTGTATATACTATTATATATAATATTCATATATAATTTATGTAAGTAATATTTGTTTAATAATTTACCTTTTTTGTTCATGTACAAGCATACTCAGAATAAAGGAGAGCAAGTGTAAGGCAAATACAGATTTATTCATTTAATCCAGTGACCCTAGAACTTGCCCCAGGGAATTGCCCTGACCTTGAAATAAGAAACTATATGACAAATAAGAGGAAGTATAATATTATTTCTGTCCTGCCACTGATTTTCTTCTCTACTTCCCACTGATATCAAAGTTTTATTTCAGAGACCGACTTTTTGGAGGAGTTCTCTCTTTGTATTTCTTCACTTCTTATTCTTTCTTCAACCCACAGAAGTCCGGTTCCTTCCCTTTAACAGCTTACCATGTCTTTCACAAAGGTGACCAGTGACCTAGTCATCTCAGAATCTAGTGGAAACTTTTCAGTGATTAGTTCAGTCTCTTAGCAACATTGAACTGTACTGAACATTATTCCTTCTTTGTCAAAAACCATCTCGCATTGGTTTCCATAGCATATACTATACTGTTTCCTCTGTGTCATTTCCTGTATCTCAGGATTAGGTCTTTGATCTTCTACACTTAACACTTTTCACTCTCTCCCTAGGCCAGTTCATTCACTTCTGTATATGTGCTTACCACCTCTGTGCTGATAGTTCATCTGTACATCTATTTCAAACCTAGATATGTCTCTCATCCATAGACATGTAAGTAAAAATATGCACAGCAGTGTTTTTCAAACTGCGAGTCATAATCCATTAGTGGGTCCAAAATCAGTCAAGTGAGAAGAGACCAGCATTTGAGAAATTAAATGTGGAATAGAATAGAAAATATCACAGTGCCTCACACTTAAATAGAATAATTATTATTTAGTGAAACTATGGGATTATTATGTTAAACATATTTCTTTCTCTGGTTCATCGTCAGAAAGTTGCAAAGACCCCACAGAGACATTTCAAAGATAATCTATATAACACTTGTTCAAAAAGGAACTTCTTATATTTAACCCCAAATCTATTTCTATTGCTGAAAATCCTATTCCTAGTTAGTTGATCCAATTACCCAAGTCAGAAACCTGCAGGTTGCTTAAAGTTAGCTTCACCTTCACACCAGTCACTCACAAATTCTGCAATTTTGACCTCCTAATATATATACAACACAACCCAATACTTCTCTCCATATCCATGATCCCAGGCCAGATCAGGCCATCAAGGTCCTTCTTGTGGGCTATTGCCAATTGCCCTTACCTGGATGAATGCATCAGTATTGAATGGTGAATGCATCAGACAGTCAGAGGTAAACATATGAAATGATTAGCTTTTTGTGAGCAAAATACCCTAAAAAGTAAAATCAAGTTATTATTATAAGAGGTTGAGATAAATTCATAGATGATACATTTTTAACAGACTGCTATGAGATTTGGGCAACACACTTAATATTTTAAGACTGATAATAACCAATACCACTCCTTGGATTACTGTCAGAGAAATACAGAATAAATTAATGACCATTTGCACTATGGAGCTGACCTAAAATGTTTTTTCTTGAGTTCATAGGAAGATAAGAATCCATAGTTACCCAAATTCTGACCTCAGCCATGAGAGTCACTACAGAAAAGATAGCTGGGTGGTGGCACCTGGGTGGCACCTGGGTGGCACCTGGGTTGAGATCCAACTCTTATTTCAGCTCAGGTCATGATCTCAGGGTTGTGAGATTGAGCCTTGAGTGGGACCCCATGTTCGGTGTAGAGTCTTGTTAAGATTCTCTGTATTCCTCTCCCTCTGCCTCTCCCCCACCTCCACTCACTTACTCACTCTCTCTAAACAAACAAACAAACAATACATTGCTTGTGGTTTGGGAAAATGCTGTTGATGCTATTAGCTATTGTTTCAGTAGTACCCTGAAATTCATGTTTATGCCTTCTCAAGGGCTACTTTCCTAGGCTACAGCTTATATAAATAAAACCAGACATGTATCCTGTTATATACAATACATTCACTCTTACTTTCCACCATCAAATTTAGTTCATAGACTAAGACTTTATTTCTATTAAGTTCATGAGTAAAAACCCTGGCTCAGACTTTCAAACTAAACTGAACTGTTTAGTTTTTGCTGCTTCTTCCCCAACAGTGCCATCAAATTTTAATTTATGGAATAGTAAACATGTTCTTACTTGGGAGAAAAATGGAGAATGGTTTACTGACAGTAATCAGCAGTAATATTTGATTGAATTCATATGTGGATCCATTATGTAATTTAGCCTAAGGATCAAGGCAGTGAAATACAACTTACCATGGGCATACTATAATCTAACCAACTAAACTTGGTGAAGACAAACCAACTTTCCCATTGAAGGTTGCCTGGAAAAAATTCTTGCTCAGCGTGGCAAGAGGTTAGTGTTAATTCTGAAGTTAAGCTGACTTTATTAACCTAAACCAACCACAAAGTAAATAAAGTGATGTCTAATAATTGCATAGCCTTCCAGAGGATTTCTTGAGTGAAGGCTGCAAGTTCTTACCAATTTTTATTGATAATAATTTCTATACATTTATGGAATAAAGAATATCTGCAGCTCCTCACACAAGGTTATTCAAGACAATTGACTCCTAAGAATATCCAGCTTCTATGCCATACCATGAACTCCTCCTAAAGCACCTTTAATGATGGAGATGGGAGCCTTGGCTGTTATCAGGGTTGGCAACATTGCTCTTCTTTTTCTGGATATGATGCTCCTTCCAGCTCCTTTCCATCTGTTGGACAGACAGGCTTTGTGAGCAGGAAGTGAAGCCGGAGCCACAAAGCATGAAGCCTGTGGAGGCAGGCGTCATGGGCTCTGGACGCCTGCAGAAAAAGTTGAAAATGAGCCAATGTGTGAAAAATTTGGAGGTTTTCTAAAGCCCTTTCAAGACATCAAAAGCCAAGTATCATAAGAAAAGGAATAAAGAAATAAAAGCTGTCATTGTTATAGCCTTCTCAGTATTACTACCAATTTTATTAAACCTGAAAATACTTTATTGGATTAATGTTATTCATAACTATAAAAATTAAAAAGACATGTTTTGAAATATAAAGTAAGTATTTGAAATAATGAAGTATTTCATTATGAATAATGAATGAAATAATGAAAAGTAAGAAATATAAAGTAATAAAATCTTTTGAGGAAGGAAGCATTTGAGAATGAGTATTTGAGAATTAGATCAAGTTGTTGGACAATGTTTTCACCTGACTGGATCCCATGGTATGCCTAAGGATTGTCTACATAGTCACATGTGAAGCTCGTCTCTGACTGTGTGTGCATTTCCACATCATACCTAAAGGCCAGACAGGAAGACAAATTAACCAGAGCAGCAGAGCTGCCTTTCTTCCAACAAGTTGTACACTGTTGAGATTAATCCAGTTGTGGAGATTAAAATTGGCCTTAGTCAGGATCCAGGTTAATATATCTACAAAGATTGGAAAGGCATTTTCAGATGTCAGAACTTTCAAACTCATGTGTCAGTAGAGTATCAACTCTCTCCAAATCATCTTTTTCTGTGTGCAAAATATTGAGAAATTTAAATTTCCATTAAAAGACTTTTTAAAAAGATTTATGTTTAATATTCTGGAGCTGCACAACCCAGTGTGGTAGTCACTGGCCACATGTGGCTATTTAAATTTAAATTAATTAAAATTAATGAAGTTTAAAAAAATCATGTTCCTTGGTTGTGCTAGCCACATTTATTTAGTTAGTTAGGTTTTTTTTTTAAATAAACATATAATGTATTTTAAGCCCCAGGCATACAGGTGTGTGAATCTCCAGGTTTACACACTTCACAGCACTCACCATAGCACATACCCTCCCCAATGTCCATAACCCCACCACCCTGTCCCTCCCCCCTCCCCCCAGCAACCCTCAATTTGTTTTGTGAGATTAAGAGTCTCTTATGGTTTGTCTCCCTCCCGATCCCATCTTGTTTTATTTATTCTTTTCCTACCTCCCAAGCCCCCCACATTTCATCTCCACTTCCTCATATCAGGGAGATCATATGATGGTTGTCTTTCTCTGATTGACTTATTTCGCTAAGCATAATACCCTCTAGTTCCATCCATGTCGTCGCAAATGTGTGCTAGCCACATTTAAAGTCCTCTATGGGGGTGCCTGGGTGGCTCATTCATTAAGCACCTGCCTTTGGCTCAAGTCATGATCCCAGGGTTCTGGGATGGAGCCCAGCATCAGGCTCCCTGCCCAGCAGGAAGCCTACTTCTCCTTCTCCCACTCCTCCTGCATCTGTTCCCTTTGTTTCTGTGTCTCTCTCTGTCAAAGAAAATCTTTAAAAATAAAAATAAATTAAGTCTTCTATGGCCTCATGTGGCTACTAACTACCATATTGCACAGCACAGACATAAAATATTTCCAACACTGCAGAAAGTGCTATTGATCTAAAGCAAATTTTTCCAGTGTAATTCGCTGGTCACTAGGTGTAGACTCTTAATAGCAAGTACTATAGAGGGAATTATGAGTTAAAGTTTTTCTTTTCTACAGTTTTTTTAACTTTCAGTTTCTAAGAGAAGGCTCTGAGATATAGGAGTTTCCTAAAACAATTTAGACATCCAACTTTTCTTTTGTGGAGGAACTCCCAAGGACAATGTTCTGTGGGCAAACTTTGGGAAATGTGGATTTGTAGAATAAGTAGTTTGACATCATGGACTATGCCTTATTTGTCTTTTTCTCCCCCTTCTGTGTCCAGAAAAATGCCTCATACAATAGTAGGCATGCACTGTTGGCTTAACTGAGCCAACTGTTAAGACTAAGAGAAAGAGAAAGTGGGAAATGAATACAGGAATGAATCTATTTCTTAGACTCCCAAACCAGTTGCATTCTCCATTGAGGTCACCAAATAAGGTAAAGCCACTACTTTTTATACTCGAGTGCACACAACTTTTTTAAAATTTCTACACTTGGATCCACCCCTCTGATGGACACCATTACAAATTTTTATTTATTTGCTTATTTATTTACTTTGAGAAAGCAGGAAATATTCTAAACGGTATATTCTCCTGAATTACTTAATTTGCTAAATTAAGTTTGGTTGGATTGATCTTTCTCATTGCACTGGAAAGAAGGAAGTCTAAAGGCTCCCAAAACCCTCTGTCTTTATAGTATTGCAGTTTGGACAAGTTCTAATGAAAATTTGATGCTTAAAAAACAACTTAAATTTTCCTTTTAGTGACATACCTTACCAAAAGCTGTCTGGAGGCTGAGATGCAAGAGAACATCTTTTCCAAGGAAAATCACAAATTCTTCTTTCAAAAAAATTCTTCAATATACTATAGTTTATCTTAAAATCTTCATGCCTGGGTTGTCCTACCTCTAAAACAGCATAAATAACCTGAGACCCTAGTAGGATGTTAGAAGAAAAATGATGATGAGGAAATTGTTTTGATCTCCACAGAGCCCAGATCTTAAGCAAACTCTCCACAGCCTGCCCATCCCTGAGTCTTTGTTTTCCTTTGCCCAGCATCTTTCTCTTTTACATCCAAAGACCCATCTCTTCCAGAAGGTTTACCTTCTTTATCCCTTTTCAAAATGCCTATAGTGTTAACCAGTGAACCTCTCACACTTGGCTTGGTCCTTGATCTTTCTTCTTTTAGATGCAAAATTTTATGCCAAGTTCGGTCTCCCAGATGAGGTGAATGGCTCTTTAGAACAGAAATCAAGATTTAGTGTTGTCTTTGTTTCTTTTTTTTTTTTTCTTTTCAGCGTAACAGAATTCATAGTTTTTGCACCACACCCAGTGCTCCATGCAATGCATGCCCTCCATAATACCCACCACCTGGCTCCCCCAACCTTCCACCCCCTGCCCCTTCGAAACCCTCAGGTTGTTTTTCAGCGTCCATAGTCTCTCATGGTTCATCTCCCCCTCCAATTTCCCTCAATTCCCTTCTCCTCTCCATCTCCCCATGTCCTCCGTGTTATTTGTTATGCTACGCAAATAAGTGAAACCATATGATAATTGACTCTCTCTGCTTGACTTATTTCACTCAGCATAATCTCTTCCAGTCCCGTCCATGTTGCTACAAAAGTCGGGTATTCATCCTTTCTGATGGAGGCATAATACTCCATAGTGTATATGGACCACATATTCCTTATCTTTGTTTCTTGATCAGTTAGCACAATACTAGTTGTTCAATAAATACTGATTAAAAGCAGCCTCACACACTGCTTAGGGTAAATTACTTAACAATAGAACTTACTTAATTCAAGATTGCCTAATTTAGACTTTGTGGTAATATATTTAATAGATAAGTACTTGGCAAATTAAATAGCAAAAACATAATTTTTATAAATTTGACCTACACAAAAAATCATTTTAAGACTTTTAGGTATATGCAATCATACATCAATGATTGTGATAATGCATAAGGTAGATAAACTAGAATTTACCTAACTTCCCCTTTTTTCTTTTTTTTCTGAATTTTCTGAATTTATTTATTTATTTATTTAGAGATAGGGACAGGGACAGAGAAAAAGGAGAAGGAGACAATCTCAAGCAGACACCACACTGAGTATGGAGCCCATCAAGGAGCTTAATTTCATGACCCCAATATCATGACCTGAGCCGAAACCAAGAGTGGGACACTTAACCAACTGAGCCACTCAGGTACCTTCTCCCTTTTCTCTCTCTCTTTTTAAAAAGATTTTGTTTATTTATTTGACCGAGGGAGGGGGAGATCACAAGTAGGCAGGGAGGCAGGCAGAGAGAGAGAGCAGGCTGCCTCCTGAGCAGAGAGCCTGATGCGGGGCTCGACCCCAGGACCCTGAGATCATGACCTGAGCCACCCACTGAGCCACCCATGTGCTCCTCTCCCTTTTCTCTTGATGGAATTTTTACTGATATGTACTTCACATAGCCTAAAATTACCATTTCAAAGTATGCATGTCAGTGGATTTTAATATAATCACAGCACCACTACTATCTAATTTCAGAACTTTTCCATTAACCCCAGAAGAAACTGCATACTCATTAACAGTTAACCCCAATTTCCCCCTTCCCCCGTCCCTTGGAAGCTAATCTTCTTATCTCTATGGATTTGCCTGTTTTAGACATTTCATATAAATGGAATCATATAGTAGTGTCCTTCTGTATCTGGTTTCTCTCACTTAATATATTCTCACGGTTCATCTGTGTTGTAGCATGTATTAGTACTTCAGTTCTTTTTATAACTGAATACTATTCTATTATATGGTTAAGCCACATTTTGTTTATCTATTCATCAGCTGATAGACATTTGAACTGTTTACACTCTTTGGCTATAATGAATAATGCTGGCATGAACA
Organism: Mellivora capensis; assembly: GCA_004024625.1. NCBI lineage: Eukaryota > Metazoa > Chordata > Mammalia > Carnivora > Mustelidae > Mellivora > Mellivora capensis. Next base: position 9,058 of record PISX010029806.1, on the reverse strand, counting down.
CTTGTGTCCAAGTTTTTACATAGACATATGTTTTCCATTCTCCTGGGTATGTACCTAGGAATGGAATTGCTGTGTGCACACTCTTTTAGTCATTATGTAAGACTTTGAAATCACATATTTTTATATCATTCTTATATAGACCCTGAAAGAGATCTCTGAGATATTTCTCTTTGCTATCATATTGTAAACAACGTGATTGTTCTGAAAAAGCCCTTCTCTGAAGATAGTTTTAATTCAGACTAACTTCTCCACAATGACTTCCCTTAGTTTCTTGACTCTTCCACTGGGTGCCTTGAGAGGACCCAACCTCCCAGCCTTTCAACACAACAGGCCTTCTCAGATAAATATGTAACCTGGCTGTACAGTGACAGGTTAGGACAAGTCTCTTGTCAACTTCTTTTTTTTTTTAATTTATTTTTATTGCTTTTCAGCGTAACAGCATTCATTGTTTTTGCACCACACCCAGTGCTCCATGCAATACGTGCCCTCCCCAATACCCACCCCCAGGCTCCCCTAACCTCCCACCCCTCGCCCCCTCAAAACCCTCAGGTTGTTTTTCAGAGTCCATAGTCTCTCATGGTTCACCTCCCCTTCCAATTTCCCTCAACTCCCTTCTCCTCTCCATCTCCCCATGTCCTCCATGTTAATTTTTATGCTCCACAAATAAGTGAAACCATATGATAATTGACTCTCTCTGCTTGACTTATTTCACTCAGCATAATCTCTTCCAGTCCAGTCCATGTTGACACAAAAGTTGGGTGTTCATCCTTTCTGATGGAGGCATAATACTCCATAGTGTATATGGACCACATCTTCCTTATCCATTCGTCCGTGGAAGGGCAACTTGGTTCTTTCCACAGTTTGGCGACCATGGCCATTGCTGCTATAAACATTGGGGTACAGATGGCCCTTCTTTTCACTACATCTGTATCTTTGGGGTAAATACCCAGTAGTGCAATTGCAGGATCATAGGGAAGCTCTATTTTCAATTTCTTGAGGAATCTCCACACTGTTCTCCAAAGTGGCTGCACCAACTTGCATTCCCACCAACAGTGTTAGAGGGTTCCCCTTTCTCCACATCCTCTCCAACACACGTAGTTCTTGTCAACTTCTAACCAAATGGCAGCCCTAAGCAAATCCCCCTAATAGGAGTCTGGGGCCACTACTGCTCTTGTTCCATCTTTCCTAGATAGCCTTGCCTCTGGAGTCAATGGAGCTATTTTGACTAAGAGGCTGGCAAAATTAATGCCAGCACACCATTTGGCATCATTATGGGAATGTTGTTCCGTGATGTGTGTAAGAGTTGTGTGGAATAGGAGGGTGGACTAACTCCCTAACTTATCATGGTAGTGAGGGAAGATCGAGGACAGAGAGGTGGTGATTGCAATGAGCGACCTGGCAGCAAGAGCTCCTCTTCGAAGATAACTATGGGAATGAAACAGCCCACATCCAAGAGCCTATTTCTACTCTGAATAAAGCTGATTTCTGATTTAGGAAAAAGAAATATGAAGATGATCTATAAAGTACCCCTAGGATGAAAATTATAAACTATTTTCAAGTTCAGAACAATACATTTGTTCCTAAGGGCCTAAAAATGAATTAGCAAAGTTTTTCAGCCTTCAGACATAACATTGTTTTAGTAAGTCACAACCAGCATTTTTACTGGGATGGAATGGGATGGGATGGGATGGAATGGGATAGACTAGACTAGACTAGACTAGAGGAGTGCATTACCCAGGTAACAGGATAACTTGTTTCATCAAACTATTTGTACACATTTGTACACATTTGTACACAAACACTGTGTACAAATGTCTCATTTGTACACAGTGTTTGTGTGTGCACACACACGTGTGCTCATGAACACATGTTTATACACTAATAAACATGCACACAGAGCTGGCTCATGATATAAAAATGCATCACTCTGGATCACCCTCAGAAATGTTTGAAAACTGTGCCTCTATAGGAATCTTCTATTACTTTTTCCTGTTTCCTGATGCTAGTGGGCATTTGCAAACATTTCTGAAAATTTTCCTGACTTATGTATAAATGCCCTATTTGTGTCTGAAGCAGAAGCTAATTCCCACTTTGTTCATTCTCCTGCAGCCAGAAGTTGGGTAAGAGGTATTTGTGGTATTTTTTTATGAAAGGCCAGATGAGGTGTGCTGTGGCATACTGGAAATAAAGATTTCTGGAATCGCTAAATGTTTTTGAGAGAAAACAGAGCTATCAATCTTCTCTATCCCCCAAAACATTCAAAATGTGCTTGTATTGTTCTAGAGATGTTACTGAGAAAGCCAAGAAAATTAACAAATAGCCTGAGATCATGTATGGCACAAAACATTGCAATGTTTCTTCTAGAAAACCCCAGTCTGTCCTTTACATACATTGCCACACAAAATGAACAGCCTCCAAGCCACTCTTTTTTTTTAATAGATAAGGTTTTTTTTTAACTTTATTTTATTTTTCCAGTGTTCCAAGATTCATTGTTTTTGTTTTGTTTTGTTTTGTTTTTAAGATTTCTTTATTTATTTTAAAGAGAGGGAGCATGGGGAGGAGGGGCAGAGGGGCAGGGAGAGGGAGAAACACAATCTTAAGCAGACTCATGCTGAGAGCCTAACAGGGGCTCGATCTCATGACCCTGAGATCATGACCTGAGCAGAAACCAAGAGTGGGGTACTCAACCGATTGCTCCACCCAGGTTCCCTGCAAACACAGTATTTTTTAATACTAAGACATCTGACTACATTTGCTGTGTTCAAAATACCTGAATATGTTGCACAGAAAAGTGTTTTGCAAATCTTATAAAAATGAGTAACTGAATAGAATTTTCTACTCATAGTCATTTCTTACGTATCTTTGTAACAGATTTTTGTTTTGTAATGTGAATAACAAATTCCCTGTTCATGTTGTCAAAGGCACTTGATTTTAAGAAATCTTCCCAACAATATTGAGATAGCACATGGGCTTTTACTGTTCTTTACCAAAGACTGGTCTTACTTCATGCCTGAAAACACTGAAACACAGCTCTAACAGGTATGGATGTAAAAGACATATAATAAGTTAACACTCCTTGTATTTCCCAGTAAATCTATCCAAACCAGAATATATATATATGTTTATATTTATGCATATATAAATATATATATTTATTTATAATTTATATTTGTAAGCAGAATTGAATTTTCAGCAAGCATGGAGGAGAAATAAAAGTACACAAATATTTTATTACCTCTTAAAATAGCCTTAATTGAAAAGACCATCATTCTATATAGTAAATGGACCCACTTGATTCTGAAATAACTGTGAGCTGGGTGTATCCCATTACCATCAGCAAACCAACATTAAGGCGACAAGAAGAAAGACCCAGGTCTCCTCTGGTATCCAAGATTCATTGTTTATGGATCATACCCAGTGCCCCATGCAATATGTACCCTCCTTAATACTCAGCACCAGGCTCACCCAACCCCCCAAGCCCCCTCCCCTCCAAAACCCTTAGTTTGTTTCTCAGAGTCCACAGTCTCTCATGCTTCATCTCCCCCTCTGATTTCCCCCAACACTCTTCTCCTCTCCTTCTCTCAGTGTCCTCCATATTATTCCTTATGCTCCACAAGTAAGTGAAATCATATGATAATTGACTCTCTCTGCTTGACTTATTTCACTCAGCATAATCTCCTCCAGTCCCATCCATGTTGATACAAAAGTTGGGTATTCATCCCTTCTGTGGAGGCATAATATTCCATTGTATATATGGATCATACCTTCTTTATCCATTCATCTGTTGAAGGCCAGGCCAATCTTAATATGCATGTCTCCTAAACAATGGGGAAATGTGTAATGTCCTTTTTAATGGCATAAACCAGAGAGTAAAATCCATGAATACATTAATGAGCACTGCCATTAAGTTTCCTCTTTGTACTATATATCCATTTTATGGAAACCCAAAGAAAGTAAGTTCAGTAGCCTGGATTAACACACTTTTTCAGCCTCAGTCTCAGACCAACTCCTGTAGGACACAGACATATACCCCATTAAACCTTCACAATGTCAGGGCAACCACAGAAATGGGAGCATTTTTCCAATGCGAGTTCTGTCTGTGTTTATTCTGTGACCGGTATTTCCAGACTTTTACTCATATCTCAGACACTCGTCAACATTTTTAGAACCTGCATAGATTCCAGATATCTTTCCTCAAAGCCCAACTTTATCTCTTCTCCTTTCCCCATTTCACTCACAGAAACAATCTTGGTCTTGACTTCTCACTGTATTCCAGCTTCAAATTTCCAGATGCCCACAAGAAACTTGGATGACTGGTTTTCCAACCAGTTTCAACATTCCATCACCCAAACTCTTCTCTCTTAAATCTGAAATGAAGAGCTTTCTCTTTTCATATAGTGCCCCAATCATTGCTTCAAGCAAGAAATCCAAACATCATTTTGAAACTCTTCATCCACCATGTCTAGTCTGTCAATAAGATCTGTTTTTTATTCCTTTAGAATGTCATTGAGACTTGTCTCTTACCCATTTACACTGGGACCACCATATTCATGGTCGTAGTCACCTTCTGCTAGAATTATGACTAGAGCCTGCCTCTTCCATTCTTGTTCAACTGATGGGAAATTATAGGCAGGAATAGAACTTAAAATTTTATTAAGAACATGCTATGGGTTAAATGCTATACTAGTCACAGAATAAACACCATAATGAAGAAGACTCTGTCTCTGACATCAAGTTGCTCAGCATCTTTTGGCTGTTATTACCGAACTGGTACAAGGCATTCTTAAAATTACTGTCACCACATCACTTTCATACTCTAGAATCTAGAATTAAGTACAAATGCTCTTACCTGACTTTTGTGGTCTGTGCTATTTAGAATGACTCTGTAATCTATCTTATTCCCCTTAATTTCCTGTTATGGCTTATTTCATGCAATAAGTTGTACCCTCCACCTGCCTCCTACAGGCTTCATATGCTTTATGCAGACCTTTATGCAGGTCATATGCAGACCTTTACTTCTGGTCTCCATTCCTGGATACCTTCTTCTCTCTTCCCTTCACACAAAATGTACCCATCCTTCAGAGTCTGTTTGACAAGTCCACATTTTCCACAGAGCCTTCTGCAATTTCCCCAAAGCACTTTTTTTTTTCCTAATTCCCTTTGTGCCTATAGTTGGAAGAAATTTCTACCTCAGGCCACTTACTGTGGTAAGTATAGTATCATATATTTCAGGTGCCCCTACAGATAGAACATAAATTTTAGATCTTTTCAAATATTTCATATCAGTACCTTACTATGTAACACTGTGCCAAAACAATAGTAGATTTAACCTTCACCAAGTACACTCTTCCATTTCACCATTTCACGACTTTATTTATGAAGTGTTCAATGATAATGGCCTGTGCCTGTCCCAGGGTTAACACTGAAGGTATAGGCATATGCAAGTAAATATTTACTGATATCATAAATAAGTAGCCTAACAGAAGCCTGGAGAAAAAAGATTAACGTGTGTGGGGGAGTTAGTGGGAGCCTCCTGAAAGGGATGCTCTTTCTTGCCTGGAATATCCTTTGTTTCTTATTTAACTAGCACATTTTCCTCATCCCCAATGAATTTGCTCAAAGCATACCTCTTCTCTGTAGCTTTTTTTTAATCAACAAAAAAAGGAATGAAAGACCCAGAGAAGTGTGATGATTTGTCCAAATGATGCATACCTTTTATTCATGTGTTCCCCGTGAGTATTTTTTGTCTTTATGTTTGTTTTAAGTAATTCTGCTTATAAATTTCTTTTTTAGATACTTGTGGTAGCTAGATATAAAGGATTATCTTGGACATTTTATCCAGGTGTGTTAAAGTAGTTTGCATAAATTATTTAGATTCTGTGACCCTCCTTGTCTGTCTTCTTTTCCTTTCTTTTTAAAAAACTTTCTATTTCTGTACTTAATTTTTCAAGGCTCTGAGTAAACATAAGAGGGTCTATAAAGGAGGTGTTGTGTTCTCCAACTAGAACAAATCCCAAACTGTATGGCTAATCTGGAGTATGTTTTTAAATGGTCTCAGTTTCCTTCCCTTGATCACAGGGAATAGGTGTTTGATATAAACCACCTAATCTCTCATTTCCAACCAGTTGTGAAAACATGCTTCTCCGGATTCCAGGCCACTGCAATAGAGGGGAGTAAATAATCAGGGAAGAGTGGTTAAATATAGGCCAGGGTTTAGATTTATAAAACTTCATCAGGTTGGTCTGACAGTTCCTGCATGGAACTCCACTGGGAGCTACCCTTGTCAGTGGTGTGTGTCTGTTAACTTTATTAATCATTTTAGTGCCAGAGTTCTTTATTCTCTCAGCCTTCCTAATAATGTAAGTCCTCTGACTTGATTTTATATTTTTAAAAAAGTGTAAAAACTCACCATGTGCATTCAAATTTACTCAGCAATTGTTCACTAAATTTCTATGCCTCAGACATTGGAAGATAAAACCAGAGAAACCACAAAAATGATTCAGCTTAAAATATCATCAGGAAGTTCCCACTGATACAAATGATATAAATCATTTTATACCTCTTTTTCTTTTAGAATGTTGTCATATAATACCCATGTAGGGGAGGGTGTAGGAAACAAAAGCTCTTCTGTGCTATTGGTAATGGGTATAGAATGGCATTCTCAGGGTACCTTGTTATTATCTATCAAAATTTCAAATATTTATGCTTTTGACCCATCTACTCTACCGCCATAAATGCTTTCTACTGGTATAGTCACACGAATACACCAAGAGTTATGTGTAAGAACTAATATTGCAACATTGTCTGTAATAGCAAAAATAACCCAATATATATTAATGGGGAGATTTAGGTAAAATATAATAAAGGCATTCAATGAAAAATAATGCAACTATTTTTAAAAAAATTAAAGATTGTATTTATTTATTTGTCATAGAGAGCACAAGCAGGCAGAGCAGCAAGTAGAGCAGGCAGAGGGAGAAGCAGACTCCCTACTGAGCAAGGAGCCCTACACAGGGCTCGATCCCAGGACCCTGGGATCATGACCTGAGCCGAAGGTAGACACTCACATGACTGAGCCACCCAGGCATCCCAATGCAACTATATTTTTTAAATTTTTTAAAAAATTTATCTATTTGTTAGAGAGAGAGGGAGAGAGAGTGAGTGAGCACAGGCAGACAGAGTGGCAGGCAGAGGCAGAGGGAGAAGCAGGCTCCCCACCGAGCAAGGAGCCTGATGTGGGACTCGATCCCAGGACGCCAGGACCATGACCTGAGCTGAAGACAGCCGCTCAACCAACTGAGCCACCTAGGCGTCCCAATGCAACTATTTTTAAAAGTGAGACAGATCCGGGTGTATGTGGATATGGAAATATTTCTAAGACGTGTTCTTTAAAAAAATAATTTATAGCAAACTTTTGAGATATCATTTATAGTTTTTAAAATGCTTTGTAAAGACCTCCATTTCCAACCAAAATGTAGAAGCAATTAGTCAAAATGATGAATCAGATTGCCTTTTTTGTTCTAGATAACTGTAAAAGTGAACAAATCATTTTAAAACAACTGTGTTTAGGAATTTGACAACTAGACAGTGTAGAGTTACCTGTTATTTTTAACAGGAAGGAAATACATTAAATGAGGTCCATTTTTCCATAGCTTTTTATCTCAGGGAACCTTACCAACTATGGCACAAGGAAGTTCAGACCAAACTGAAAGCAACCAGGTATCTAAGTGAAGAACAGATTATAATTCAGGGCTGCTAAGGAGGTGATATTTGAAGAAAAGAATACTAGAGAGGAGAGAGCTGTATAAATAAAGATATGGACAGGTGTGCCAGGTGGCTCAGTGGTTAAGCATCTGCCTTTAGCTCAGGTCATGATCCTGGGGTCCTAGAATCGAGTCCTGCATCAGGCTCCCTGCTCGGTGGGAAACCTGCTTCTCCCTCTCCCACTCCCCCTGCTTATATTCCCTCTCTTGCTGTTTCTCTCTGTCAAATAAATAAATAAAACCTTTAAAAATAAAATAAATAGAATATAGATATGGTCAAAGACTGAGAGAGAGAGAGAGAACCCTTGAATACTAAACTGGCATATACTATGAGATCCTGAAAAATCTGGAATTATAGCTGTGAGTTGTAGGCTGGGCAGAGATTCTGGAGCTTGCACAATGTCAAACTATGTTGGAATTCCAACCAACAAGACTGAAGAGAACTTGCTAAATACCCTAAACATTTAGTTGGGATTTTACAAAGGACAACCATGGAATAAGGCTACTGTGACTTTCTGTAAAGTTAATCCTAAAGTAGTTCAACAGCCAAGCCTTGCTAAGATTGAATAGATTCCCCAACAAATTAACCAATTTCCAAAATAAAATATAGCCACTATTCAAAGAGAGAAAAAAGTGACCTCACAAAAATAGCATCCTTAATATTCAATATATGATAAAATAAATTACCAGACATTTGAATAAGCAGGACAATATGACACATAGCCAGGAGAAAAAATAGCAAATCATAAAGGCTCAGTAATGATACAATGTAGAATTCAGGAGAAAGAGGTTTTTTTAAAGGAAAGCATTATAGATATAACAAGAGAGTGGGTCAGAAATTTCAGCAGAGAGGAGAAAAAGATGAAAAAAAAAAAAACGAAAGCCAAGAAATACAGTATATGAAATGAAAAATACAGTGAATGAGCTGAATAGAAGATCAGACACTCCAGAAGAAAGTATCAATTTCTTGGAAAATTGTTCAATGCAAACTACATAAGATAAAACACGCAGAAGGAAAAGACTGAAAAAATAAAGACACATGACTTCTGAGACAGTATTGAGACACAGTCTAATGTGTGCAGTTGTAGTCCAAGAACGAGAGGAGTGATAAACTGAGGCAAAAACAAAATCTTTTTTTGAAAAAAAAATAGTGACTAAAAACTCTTCCAAATCTTAACATAAATATTCACATACAGAACTGAAAACATTGACAACACCAAAAGCAAAAGAAGCAAAGAAAAAAAAGAGAAGGAAGGAAAGAAAAGAAAGAGAGAGAGAAAGAAAGGAAGGAAGGA
>PISX010029805.1:0-19560 GCA_004024625.1 Mellivora capensis | reverse complement strand
CTGTCTTTTTTCCATTGGACATTCTTTCCCGCTTTGTCAAAGATTAGTTGACCATAGAGTTGAGGGTCTATTTCTGGGCTCTCTATTCTGTTCCATTGATCTATGTGTCTGTTTTTGTGCCAGTACCATACTGTCTTGATGATGACAGCTTTGTAATAGAGCTTGAAGTCTGGAATTGTGATGCCACCAACTTTGGCTTATCAAACTCAACACCCAAAGAACAAATGATCCAATCATGAAATGGACAGAACACATGAACAGACATTTCTGCAAAGAAGACATCCAGATGGCAGACACATGAAAAAATGCCCACATCACTCGGCATCAGGGAAATACAAATCAAAACCACAATTAGAAACCACCTCACACCAGTCAGAATGGCTAAAATTAAGTCAGGAAACGATAGATGTTGGCAAGGATGCAGAGAAAGGGCAACCCTCCTACACTGTTGGTGGGAATGCAAGCTGGTGCAGCCACTCTGGAAAACAGTATTAGATGTTCCTCAAAAAGTTGAAAATAGAGCTACCCTACGACCCAGGAATCACACTACTGGGTATTTACCTTAAAGATACAAATGTAGTGATCCAAAGGGGCACGTGCACCAGAATGTTTATAGCAGCAATGTCCACAATAGCCAAACTATGGAAAGAACCTAGATGTCCATCAACAGATGAATGGATAAAGAAGATGTGGTGTGTGTGTGCATATATATATATATATATATATATATATATATATATATATATATGAATACTGTGCAGCCATCAAAAGAAATGAAATCTTGCCATTTGCAACAACGTGGATGGAAGTAGAGGGTATTATGCTGAGTGAAATAACTCAATCAGAGAAAGATTATCATATCTCTCTGATATGAGGAATTTGAGAGGCAGGGCGGGGGGTTGTGGGGGTCAGGGAAGGAAAAAATGAAACAAGATGGGATCAGGAGGGAGACAAACCATAAGAGACTCTTAATCTCACAAAACAAACTGAGGGTTGCTGGGGGCTGGGGGGTAGTGAGAGGGTGGCTGGGTGATGGACATTGGGGATGGTATGTGTTATGGTGAGTGCTGGGAAATGTGTAAGCCTGATGATTCACAGACCTGTACCCCTAGGGCAAATAATAAATACAATATATGTTAATAAAAATAATTTTTAAAAATTGAGGGGAAAAAAAGATTAGAAACTTGATAGAGAAATGGGCCGAAGGAAAAAAAAATCGTGGGAAAGAATGATATAAAATGGTATAAAAAGGGCCTTAAACATATAAGATGGTGTTCAAGTTCAGTCAGGTTCAGTACAAATTAAACTACACTAAGATCCATTTCTCAACTATTACAGTGCCAAAAAATCAAGACCAACAGACAATACTCTTCCACAAGGCTTGGGAAAACAGGCACTCTCATACATTGCCCTTGGGAATGCAATTTGGTGCAAACCTTAAGGAAGGTAATTTGGCATTATGTGACAAAACTGTATTTGGATTTACCGTTGAGCCAGCAATTGCACTTTTAGAAATTTAGACTTAGTGCATCTAGGTTAATGGTGTATGGGAGTTCTTTGTTTACTTTCTTCTATATCAAAATAAACTTTTTTTTTTAAAGACTTTATTTATTTACTTGACAAACAGAGATCACAAGTAGGCAGAGAGGCAGGCAGAGAGAGATGAAGAAGCAGGCTCCCCGCTGAGCAGAGAGTCTGATGTGGGGCTCAATCCCGGAACCCTGGGATCATGACCCGAGCCGAAGGCAGAGGCTTAACCCACTGAGCCACCCAGGCGCCCCTCAAAATAAACTTTAACAAAACTATGTTATGCTGTTAACAATCAAAATAGCATGTTTGGGGAGGAATGTTGGGGAGGGTGGATAAGGAGGTTCTGTAGTACTGACAATATTCTAGTCCTTAATTCAGATGGCCACATAGGAATTCATTTTGCTACAATGCACTGTAGTGTATATTTATGTGTTGCACACTTTCCCATAAATATGATATATCTTAATTAGTAAGTTAACAGACTATATTGTTAGCCCTGTTTTTTACTGAATAGAATGAACTATATTAATATTCCATTATGTGAAAAATATTAAATTGTGTTCCTTTGATATTATCATTTGGGTTTTTACCAGTTTGGAGTTATTAAGAACAATGTTTACATGGATTTTCTATAAGACTATCTCCAGGGATGTATTTTTGTAAGAGGACTAAGCCATAGGATGAATACACGTCCAACTTTATGTAATAATGTCAATTGTTGTCCTAACTGTTCTTAACAATTTATTCCTCTGGCATTGGTTTAATAGCAATTTCTCTTGAATCATAATCTCTTCACCAAAAAAGTATTAACAAACTTTTTAATTTGTGCCAGTTGATGAAGGAGAAGTACCTGGAAATTGCCTCAGTTCCTATGTACCCAACAGTATCATAAAAAATGTGTTTGTGCCAGATATATACATATTTTTAAACCAGAAGTGACAGAGAATATGGTGTATTTTATTGTTATAAGATCAAGACCAGTAATTTTTAGATTTTACAATCAATCAGGTCAGGATTTGCCCTCCCTATGTCCTCATCTCCCAAGTATTACATACATTCTAAGAGATTTTTTTGGCAGCAGCTGTTGGTAGGGTGTCTGTTTCATGGCAGTCCTTTGTATTTATGTTGGTATCTATAGAGTTTAACAGTCTCATCTGGTCCTTGGGCAAGATGCTTTCTCTTCGTTGACACCCACTAGGTGTCCGTGTTCCCTCCCCATCTCTGGTTGCTTGATCTACATTGCAGCAGCTCTCTCATCATTGAGAAACCTCTTCAAGGTCCACAAACAATTTCACCTCACTTTCTTAACATCTTCAAGAGGACAGAAAAATTATGCTGTTCTCCCATATCACTTCAAGGGTTGAAAAACTCGATGAGGCTATCTTTGACCCCCTATACAGCCAGCCATCCCTGTCAGAATGGAAACTTCCTCAAGGCTCCTACTCTCATGGGCTCAGATAAAAAGCCAAGTGAAAATACTCTATTCTCAGATACGCATACAATTCTGGAGATGCTACCATGGCCTCACTTTCAGGACTAGGGCACAAAGATCCCTCGCTCCTGCCAACATCTCATTCTCTTGCCACATCTCCAATCTTTTCCCTCTCACCTAAGAGAATTTTGTCTCGGTGGGGATGAGAGAGAGTACATTCCTCCAAATGTTTCCTGTCTTGCCCTTAGGCTTAAATAGCAAGAGGACTCCAGTATCTTATTTTCAGGTTCTGCTGTGAAAAGTTTTATAAAATAAATACATAAAATATATTGATTATTCCTTTGTACAACGTCTTGCTATTTAAACAGGGGGAAGATTCCTGTGGACTATGCAGCTGTGTTGACCCTGTTAGTCTCAATACTTGGAGTCTCTTCAAAGTTTATGACAAAAATTGCTGCTCCTTTTCTTAGGTCAGTTGTTCTTTGATTACACTCTCCTCCATGAGGAACAAGTCCTGAAAACCACCAGTGACAATAGCAGACACAGCACTGAATGTTCTATAAATAACATTCTTCCTTTCCTCCCTCAGGTAGCAAAAAGAATTAATACTGCCAAAAACGAGAATGAAATAGAAGAGCTGATACTGAGAAGCAGGCCAAAGTATGGATTTTTGCTTCCTTGTTTGACACTCTGGTGTGTTTATTTAACAGATTCTTAAGCTTCTCAACAAAAAACCCTTTCTCTTTGGAAGCTTGAATACTGTGACATGCTAATTTTGAGGGGTTTGCTCCTAGGCTCCTTCTCAGAAGGGATTCCTGTGGGAGTGTGCCCCCCTCAAATCCACTTTGTGAAGTCATTAGTCATTTCTATAGAGAAAGTTTACAGTTCTTCACAGACCCTGTGTGGATGCCTCTGTGATTCTAGATGTTTTGGGAGTTAAATTGCCAAAGGGGAGTTTTGACCTGTTTGGAAACAACTTGGTTATTCTGTGAGTAGGAACTTTTTCTTTTGGGGAAGTAGAGTTGGTAAACTTAAAAATCATTTACAGTTTAATTTGAGTTAGTATTTGTACAAAGTTATAAATAAAATGCTGCCTTTGAGAAGTTACCATTGAGATTTCAATTAATTAAGATTAAGTTAGACGTGATTCCTACCAAAATGAAAACTACAAATATGGTGTCCAAGCATTCATTCATCCTTTTTTTGTTTGTTTGTTTGTTTTCAGCACCATAAAAGACCCTAAGAAAATAAAGAAAATCAATCTGTGTGATGGATTTATTGAGCATTATTTGGCTCTTAGTATGCTCGACAAAAAGATGGAATCAAAATAAGAAGAAGAAGAAGGGGGGTGCACCTGGGTGGCTCAGTGGGTTAAGCCTCTGTTTTCAGCTGAGGTCATGGTCTCAGGGTCCTGGGATCGAGCCCCGCACCCGGCTCTCTGCTCAGCAGGGAGCTTGCATCCCCCTCTCTCTCTGCCTGTCTCTGTGCCTGCTTGTGATCTCTGTCTGTCAAATAAATAAATAAATATTTTTTATTTAGAAGAAGAAGAAGAAGGAGGGGGAGGAGGAGGAAGAGGAGGAGGAGGAAAAGAGGTAACAGCAACTATGAACCATAAATTTTGAAGACAAGTGGTTGAAAGTTCTAGAGCACTAGATTTTTCCAGATTATTTCAGGCCTATATGCATCATTCAATAAGCAGCCCAACAACATTATGCTAAAGTTTGGTTGTGGTTTTAAGAAACAGAAGGAAAAGAGAAGACATTCAGAAATCTTTGCCCACTTTTGATGTTGTTATGCAAAAGTACCATTCCATTTTTATGTCATTGGAAATGTAAAAAGAACAAAATTGTACATTCCAAATTTTTCAGAGATAAGGAAATTGCCAGTGTTGTTTCTATAGAGCTCTAGCTAGTTATGATATCACTGGGATTGGAAACTCCACTGAACAATGAAGACACAATTGAAAATAATATGATTGTAAAGTCACCCTTCTAGGAAAATTAATGCATACATAGTACCGTAGAGTTAGAAAAACAATGGAAGCGAGTTTTCAAACCCTTCTTACTGCCTTTATAGGAGTAATTTGTAAAGAAAATACTTTCCCAATTGACCATGACCTATACTTTTGAAAATATATTAAGGCAAACCTCTGTCATTGACCTTTCAGAGTTAAGGAAAGATCCAGTTAGGTCTATGAACCAAAACAATTGTAGAGTCAAGGGAAATCAGGAAATAGTTTCATAATTATTCACAATAAAAGAGAGTGAAGTGGATTAATTGGGGTTAAAGTGCAAGATAAGATGTTCTCAAATGGCATTTTTCCAGTTACCTCACTGTGAATTTTGTATTTCCTTCAGTGGCTCCAAAACAATCATTTAAAGAATTCTGCTAAAGATGTAATTTAGATGTAATTCAGAATATTCAGCCTTTGATCATTTAAATGTGCTTTACCAGATAGTGAAACATAACTGACATACACAAAAATATATATAATAATTTGTATAATGATGACATTATTATGTATACTAAAATCAATACCTATGAGCTCACACATTTAAAAATTAGAATGTAAGTATTTAATCCAGCTTATGGTCAAAAGAAAAGTGTTCTTGTCAACCCTGGATAAAGGGATATTTTATTAGCTCACCTAATCTCCTTTCTTCCTATAACCATGTTTCAGCTGCCTTCCTTCCCTACAACCTACTGATAATATGGCAAGTAGTGTCATTGTCTTTTCCCTCACGTTGGAACCTGGTAAAATCTAATTATTATTGTTAATTAAGAATGTATTTTATTTGGGGTAAGGAAATAAATTCATAACTTTTTCTGACCGTAAGACTAATTTAAATTTGATTCAGTTCAAATTGGGTAACTCCCCCAACATGATGGCACCCGAAAAAAATTAGGATTCCTGAAATTGGTCTTACTCATATTTCCATTAAGTTGAGGAAACTTGATTGAAGAGCTATGGCTGGAATTGTGACCTGAATGACAAATCTATGGTGAACTCTGAAACACTTCATATCATGCATGCTTTTTTATTCCAATTTTTTCTTCTTTTAGCTAGAAAATCCAAAAGCTATTTTATATGTATTCACCAAACAATGCTTGGATGTTGAGATCACCAGTTAGCTACAGTCCTTGGCAGTCAGATAAGTCATCACAATAGTGATGAACTATAAATTTCACTTTGAATTAAAAAGCATATGGTTGGAGATGAAAGAAAAAAATGGCAGTTGTTTCCCCCCTCTGTGAGGCAAACACAAGCATATACAAAACTGATTTTTCTCATCTCTGGTTACTTTTGAGATCTGCACTTGTATTTTATTTTTTAAGATTTTTATTTATTTGTCAGGGAGAGAGAGAGCACAAGCAGGGGGAATGGCAGGAAGAGGGAGAAGCAGTCTCCCCATTGAGCAAGGAGCCTGACAAGGGACTCGATCCTAGAACCCTGGGATCATGACCTGAGTCAAAGGCAGACATTTAACCAGCTGAGCTACCCAGGCATCCCTGCATTTCTATTTTAACATAGGATAAAGAATGAAGAATGTGTTAGTTGTGAGTATTTTTTCTTTATTTTTTAAAAATATTTATTTATTTATTTGACCAAGAGAGAGAGAGAATGAGCAGAAAGAGAAGCAGGCAGAGGGAGAGGGAGAAGCAGGTTCCCCGCTGGGCAGGAAGCCCCATGTGGGCCTCCATCCCAGGACCTTGGGACCATGACATGAGCCAAAGGCAGACGCTTAACCTACTGAGCCACCCAGGTGCCCCAATGAGTGTTTTTTTCTTAATCCAAGGACTTTATTTAAAAATAACCATTGTTTGGTCCTTGGGAATGGGGAAACTGAGTTTCATAGCAGAAAGCCAATGTGACTAATAGTGAAGTGGTTTGACACGTCCAGGAGAAGAAGCAGCTTTACTAGATGAGGTAAACATCTTTTATTTTCAACCTCTAAAACACTATTTTCCCTTTTACTTTTTTTACTTTCCTTTTTTTTTCTTTTACTATTTTAAATAACTTTTTTATGACCTATATGTAATATTTCCACTGTTCACGTGACATAGTTTTGAGGTATAATTTACATTCCATAAAGTTCACTCCTTTAAAAAAGTGTATAGTTGTATGAAATTTTTAACATCTTTATTGAGGTATAATGGACATAATAAAGAGCATGTGTTTATAGTGTACAAAATGATAAGTTTTGACATGACTATGTTGTTGAAATCATCACCAAATTCAAGACAGTGAACATATACATCACTTTGAAAAGTTTACTCATGCCTCTTTGGCATCTCTCTCTTGTCCCTCTCTGCTCCTACCCTTCCCATCTCTAAGAACCCCCTGCTCTGTTTCCTGTTATAGTTAGCACTTTCTAAACTTTATGTAAATGGAATCACATGATATGTGATGTTTTGTTTGTTTGTTTGCTCTGGTTTCTTTTAGTCAGAATAAGTATTTTGAAATTAATCCGTATTGTTGGAGTTACCAGTTGTTTTTCCTTCTGACCGTTGGTGACATTCTGTGGTCTGTTCACTTGTTGACAAACATGAATACTTTTATAGAGCTGTCGTGAACTTTCACACTTCAGTCTTTTTATGGGAATATGTTTTCATTTATCTTGGTTAAATAAGCCTAGAAGTGAAATTCCTCTACCTCCTCACCAATGCTTAGCATGGTAAGTTTTTTTCATTTTAGTCATACAAATAAAGATACAATGTTCTCATTTTGTTTTCATTTGAATTTTCCTATTTGCTAAAATGTGGAGCATCCTTTATGTGTTCACTTGCTGTCATGTATCTTCTTTGATGAAATATCTATTCACATCTTTAGCTGTTTTTATATTGTTTTTTTATAATTGAATTTTGAGAGTTCTCTATAAATTTCAGAAACAAGTTATTTCAGATACAAATTTTTTTTATCAGATATTAGAAATACAAATATCTTCTGGTCTGTAAATTCTCTTTTAATTCTCCTAATAGTGTCTGTCAAAGAGCAGAAGTTTTTAAATTTCAGTGAATTCCAATTTATGAATTGCTTTTTATGGACATGTTTAATTTTGTCCTCTAAATATGATCATCCTCCTTTTTGATATTAGCACACTTTGTATCAGTTAGAATAGCCTAGGTAATGTCATAAAAAAGGATCCCAAGGATCAGGAGCTTATAAAATAAAAGTTCATTTCTCGATGATATTATAGGATGAGTATGAGTCAATGGAAAGCTGTGTTCATTGCAATTATGCATGGACCCAGGACAATGAAGACTTCACCTCAAATGTAGTGGGAAGAAAATATGAAGAATTGAGTGGACCCTGTCATTCATGAATGACACATGTCACTTCATCTCACTTTATATTATGGAAGAAAGTCATAGAGAAATCCCATTCAGGCAAGTGTAAGTCTTTCAGTCTCCAATTCCTAAGTCAATGACCAGGCTTTAGAAACCATCCTAATAAGCAGTGGGAGGCTAAGACTGGGCAGACCATAGCAGAGGAGTCTTTTCCAACACTCCTTTCACAGGTAAATATAGAGGACAACGGATAAGGTAGAAACCAATAGCATCAAAACCAGTGGCTGCCAGAAAGAGAAATGACAAGACTTGTCTCCAGTGTCATTATTTCCTTCCATCATCCCTGTCCAATAGCACAGAAGGGATTTTATTAAGGATATTCGGTGGGGTTTGTCACTACTAATTGTTGCAGATATCAGGGGTGGATAAATTGATTATTTTGTAATTGGTTGTAGTATGACCAGCTGGGTCTCAAGCAGAGGAAACTCTATCTTCCAAATATCCTGGATATGCTTTTGGAAGCCATAATGGAATATGGCTTTTTTCTCATTTGAAAGGAGATTGGGTTGGCTTTCATTTTTGTAATTTTTTTAATATAAGAAAAGAAACTTTGTAGAATTATGTGAATGGAGAAAGAGTGGGCAACTAATGGGAGGAATGCAGTTACTGATTTGTTTTTATCTTCCTACTCTGTTTTGGCAACAGCCTACAACTTGATTTGTGGAAATTGTCCTTCCTCACTGTAGATCTGACTCCTTAGTAATGGAAGATGGTCTGTGCATTTAAAGATTCTCCATTCTTCTGTCCACAGGCACTAACCCAGAAATAAACCTGTGAAGCACAGAATTCACTCAGAGACCTGTGGAACTTTCTGTCAGGTGTTGGGAAAGAGATACTTTCTTTCCCCTAAGACTGCTAAATTTGGTGGTTACATGTATCCTGTTATCTGTGCCTCTACTTTGTTCAAACTGCCTGGGGGAAGCCCACATATTGTGGTAAAGAATGAAGAAAACATTCAGAAGAAAATAGATCTGAGAAGAGAGGAAATGAGGAATGGAAACCAGAAAAGAGAAAGAGAAAGATCTGATGCTATTACTTGAGTTCATGGAGTCTCAGGTCATTTGGATCTTGAATTTCCTATTATTTGTTATAAAAGATGTCATCATCTCCCACTTCCCCCAAATTATATTGGTTCTGGTTTCCATACTTTTGTAACTGAGAGGGACTTATTTAACACACATATGAGTTACAGATATATTTTCTTGGTTTGTCATTTATTGTTATATTTCTCATGGTGCTTTTGTCATGAAATTTTTCAAAAATTTTTTCATGTTGAGTATAACTAAGAAGGTTATTAACCTCATATTCCACATATAATAATAATAATACATAGATACATAGATACCTCCTTAAATAATCATGAGGATTAAATGAATTAATGAGGAAATTGCTCAGAACACTTGTGGGCACACAGGAAGTGTTAAAAAAATGTTAGTCATTATTATCTTATTAAATGAAGCATAAAATTTCCTTAGAATAAGTAAATGTTTTTCTTTGTGACAAATCCAAAAAAAGAATTTATTATGTGGTGTTTACAATGGTTATATAGAATGAAAAGTATTTTCATTTGTTTGAAGAACAATAATGTGTACTTGTTAAGGTATGGGCTTAAGAGCACAGAGTACGACTGAGTTTGCATTCTGATTCTCAGACTTACCATCTGTGTGACCTTGGGGAAATTAACACCAGCCTCAGTTTTTCATCTGTAAAATATGTTTAATAGTGATACCTATGTTAGGGAATATCAGAAGTTACCTGTCATAGCTTTTGGCATTTGGCACTTGATAAAAGACAAATATTATGAATTTCACTTTATTCAAGGTGATTCTCTGGGTAAGAGGATAAGATAGTAGTCTGGTATCTGACTTTATATTGACAGAGAATTTTGACTACTTCAAATATAAATGGCATGATCACTAAAAAACACACTTAAATAGAACTTTAATCAAGTGTGTTTTTGGTAGAATTTAGGTAGCAGATAATTTTACTTTCAAAAGCCTTAAAATATTATTTTATATTTCTAATGGATTATTCGAATACTAAATTTTCCTTTTTTTAAATACCAGGTTTTCATTTAAAAAGAGATTGCTAGGGGTGCCTGGGTGGCTCAGTGGGTTAAAGCCTCTGCCTTCGGCTCAGGTCATGATCCCAGAGTCCTGGGATCGAGCCCTGCATCAGGCTCTCTGCTCTGTGGAGAGCCTGCTTCCTCCTCTCTCTCTGCCTACTTGTGATCTCTGTCTGTCAAATAAATAAATAAAATCTTAAAAAAAAAAAGAGAGGTTGCTATAACTACATAAATATTAATCTGTCCAGTTAAAATTTTTTATATGTTTCTTTTATTGACAGGATCAATAATTGTTCAGCTACCAGAAACTATGTTTTCCAACTCCACCAGCTGAGAAAAATATTCCACAACTAAAATCTATAGGACTATGAGCAAAATTGCTCTGGAAACCAGGGAAGACAAAGCACAAACTATTGGTAAGGCCATTTTTAATTTTTGAAACAGAAAAGGAGACTGAGTCCAAATCTCTTTGGGCAGTTAACTGACTTGCATAAAGTCATGTCAGCTTGAGTTTGCAATAGAACAGGGTGGAGAAGCCTGCCTGCTCTGCTGGTCACTGCTGAGTCTCTATTTTCCACTAATATAGGCTAATGCTAATGCTTCTGCTAAGAATTCAAAGTAGTTAAGACTTTCTAAGGAAAGGAGTGTCACAAAATGACATAGTCTTGTTTTCCTAGCACTGATATTTTTTTGTTTTAACTACACACTTAAAATTATACACATATATTTTCTCAGTGATATTTCATAAGTCAATATTCACAATCAATTTAACAGTGACTGGGGAAGATTTTTATATATATATTTTTCTTACCATAATGAAAACAATACCTTTTCATGGTTCTTCCTTGTATAGTTGTTTTGGTTGTTTGATAACAGACTTCTTGCAAAATTGCATACAATGGAATGTATGCAAATGGTAAAACTCATAGATAATTATTTTATTGGTCTCTTAAATTACAGACATTTATTTAACTAAATTCCATGTTTTATTTCACATCTATTTGACAATGTTATATCCATCTCTATACCATAGATAATATCAATTAAAATATTGTTAGGACAATTTTTTCTCTCTTCATATTTCTGGATTTACTTTTTACTTGCTTGAAAGATACAGAGGGAAACAGTTAAACCTCTGCAGCCTGAAGGTATCAGAAGTGAAAGACAGTTACTAAGGTATTGCTTGTGGGCTTATTTATTTTTGGAAATAATCCTGACAGGAATGCAAACTCTTTGGAAGACAGAGAAAGGTAAAAATAATGGGCCAATTTCCTGGGTGTTTTGAAAGGCCTATTAAAGTCACTGGCAATGTCACAATTTGACAGGGCTCAAGAAAAACAAAACAAAACAAAACCCAACCTTTAATTTTGAAAATAAAATAATGCACAATATTCATTCTGTGCAATTGATCTCTGATGGTCAAATATTGTTTAGTAAATAGAATACATGATCTTGCTCTTCACTGACTGACTATGGGCCAGATCGGGAGTACACTGACCAGGGATTTCTTCATCATATCATGAACTGAGAAAAGTTAAAACGCTTACATTCCTCCCTAGTGGGTCAATACTGACTTCTCCCTTGGTTCCACATGTATTCCCAGGAGTTATCCTGATACTCTGAACACTGCCTTTACTCTCCATC
Organism: Mellivora capensis; assembly: GCA_004024625.1. Classification (NCBI taxonomy): domain Eukaryota; kingdom Metazoa; phylum Chordata; class Mammalia; order Carnivora; family Mustelidae; genus Mellivora; species Mellivora capensis. The sequence continues at coordinate 7,540 of PISX010029805.1, read as the reverse complement.
TTTATCTACTCACCATTTCTTAACTCTCTGTGGAGCGAGAGGTACTCCATCCTACTCCACCATGCTGCCCATTCCCCTCTCTGTCCAGGACAGCCTTACTTACCTGTGGACATGTTCCCCCTACTATTCTACTACATTGTTTATTTTGCTCTCTCCCATCCCTCCATCACTAATTTCTCAAGCCAGTATTAGAACATCTCCTACAACTTTTTTCCCACTTTTTTTTTTTTTTTTTTTGGAAGAAGGGAAGAGAGAGTCCACAGTAGATAACAGCAATGGCGACCACTAAGTGAGGTATTTCAGTTTTACTGCTCCAATTATATTGGATTGGTAATAGAGACAAACAGATAGGACTTTTGTGAAGTTTTTCGTATGTATATTGACACATTGAAATAGTTTGTACATTCTTTCTTGTTGATTTTAACTAGCAGCTCTTTCTGAGCACATAAATCCCCATACAGACTGAATAGGCATGATTTCAAATACATGCCTTGCTGTACTCACCACCACTCCACCTAGACCTTTGTTCTTCTTTTTTTTTTTTTTTTTAAGATTTTTATTTATTTATCTGACAGAGAGAGATCACAGTAGACAGAGAGGCAGGCAGAGAGAGAGAGAGGGAAGCAGGCTCCCTGCTGAGCAGAGAGCCCTTGTGGGACTCGATCCCAGTTTTCTGAGATCGTGACCTGAGCCGAAGGCAGCGGCTTAACCACTGAGCCACCCAGGCGCCCGACCTTTGTTCTTTTAATGAGAGTAACTCACTGAGTCAGATAAACTTCCATGTCCAGAAACCCAATACCATATTGGTTAAGGTATGATCTTTATACTCAGTAAGACCCGGATAAATTATTTCATCTCTTACAATTTCAACTTCCTTTTTTGAAATCTATAGAATCTGGTTTATAGAGTTGCACAAAATTTCTTAAAAATGCATGAAAAATGCTTAATACACAGCCTGGCACAAAATAAGCATTCATTTACACATTAGCTATCACTTTGGTGATTTTCAATCAGGGTACTCTTTTATAACTCTTGGCACTCTGTGTTTCATATAATCATTCCTGTGTCTGTATATGTATAGCTCCCCATTAACGGACAAACTTTCTTTTCTTTATGATTCTCAGGCCTCAGGAAAATCATAATAAAAGTCTAGATAACCATTTAAAAGAATACAAATAAAATATTTTCTAATATATATGTAATAAATTTCAAATAATTTAATAGTCTAAAAGTGGAACAAAAATCATGACTTAACCAAGAAATAAATTAGGAGATTATCCATAGAATCTCATGCTAGGGTCTTTCTTAAGCCAGAAACAAAACTTTGAGATCATAGAGAATAAGACTAATATTTGGCTATTCATGTATACTCACAACACACACACACACACACACACACACAGTTTAATGATATTCACTACAAAGTAAGAGGTAAATAAGAGAAAGGAAGAAACTGCCAGTTGGCTGAGGACAGATTTCAGCCATCATATATAATAATTCTCTTATGTAAAAATAGATAATTGGTCACTATTTTTCTATTAAAAAACTTTTATAAATAAAAACTAGACAACCTGATAGAAAAACATGCAACTAACATAAGTTATAATTCCTATGGCCAATAAAATATGAAAAGATGATCAACCTGACTATAGTGAAAGAAATGTCAATTTAAACAAAAGAAAAAGACTAATAACATCCAGTGTTTATTAGAATGTCAGAAAATGGGTAATTTATATAGTGATTATGGAAGAGTTGTTTGGTAATATTGTATTCAAATATTCAATATGCCTATCCTTTGAGCAAGAAATTCCATATCTCAAAAAGAAGTCTAGAGAAATTAAAGCATGAATAGCTTCAAATAAAAATTGTTTGTTTATTGAAACACTATTAAGAAAAGTGGAATATTTGGAAACAATAAAATCCCCATCAATAGGTCAGATTAAAATATAAAAATGACATATCAATATATTGGAATACTTAGCAACCACTTAAAAGAATGACGTATGTATGTGTGCATGTACACACACACATACACATATACATATATACATTTTTGATAAGCTGCTAGATAGAATGAAGCAAGTTGCAGATTGATTCAAGTTTTGTAGAAGATAATATTTATTGTGTGTTTATATATGCATGGATATTTATATTTAAATGAGAGAAGTTGAGGAAAATATGCACAACTTTCAAAAGCAATTATTCCTGGAGATGAGGAACAGAATGAGTTAGAAGGGATTTTTATTTTCTTAATAACAAATAAGCCAGACCATAGGACTTGTGTTAATTCTGTTATTGTTTCATCTGTCTCAGAGAGTTAAGGGTGAAGAGTTTCCCTAAAAGGAAAAATCTGAATTATAGAATATATTCTTGAAAGATATCCTGGAAAGATATAGCCTGGGAGAGGAAATAAAGCTGACCTTGGACTAAGAGGTGAGATAATGAAGCCAGGACTCTGAAGCATGGAGCCGCCTGCATGGGATTTTCTTCCTGGTGAGTATATACATTCCTTCTGGCCCCATAGAGACAGATATGGGACTAGGCAGAAGGTAAGGATGGGATTTTTGGCATCGGGTTTGGACCTATAGATGCTCAGAGCCACTGCTTCTGAGGGTTTTGATTTTGTTTCTGTGTGGTACCACTATTAATCCTAAGCCAAAGTCCCTGCCTGGTCAGTGGCATGCCCTGCAGAGCTGAAGGAAGAGTAAGGTTTCAGCGACACCCCGGCCTTAGTCAGCTAAAGCAGAAGAGTGATGGACAAGATAGATCCCAGGGCTTCCTCTCCAACCACAGCAGACAACAGCTTAGGAAAGAAAGAACTGCAGGACACTTTCAGGAAGCTGTTTCAGCACCAAAGGGGGGATTATGACTAAGAAATGGGATACAGAGAGGGTATGTAATCTAATTTTATAGAAAAAAATGTTTCTTGAGAATTATGTGCTATATACAGATTAGATTTGGTTGCTCTTCATTTTTAGATGAATTACTGTCTCCCCATTACCCAGAGGAATAATGCAATGCCTCAGTATGACATGTAAAACATTTCTTAACCTAGTTATTAGCTAACATTAGGTTCTATCCCCACTTCCCAAATTTGTCTACTTAGCTACCCTAGTTCTCAACCTTTCATGCTGTTTTCTTACACTTCCTGGCTTTTGCTCACATAATGTAACCCCTTTCCATAATGAGAGAAGAAATCTTCTATTAGGTTTTCCTTATGTTTCCCTAATATATCACATAGTCTATAATACATTAATGTGTTTGTATATTTGTCTTCCCTGGGAGGCTAAAAACTTCTAGATGGAAGAATGAGATCCTATTTATATCTGTATTCCTGATGCAATCCCTAGATAATAAGAACTCCATAAATGCTATTGGGGAAAAATGAATTTTGAAATGAATGAACAAATGGAAATAACAACCTGGTATATTGGCTTTTGTTTACATATGTATCTTTCTATAAGTAGAACTGATAAAATGGTACCATAATTCTTTTTAAAACAAGAATTGAAACTCTAATAATGGTGCCCTGGTTAAATAGTGTCTATTATATGTATATATAAATGCAGGTTTTACATGTATGTATATACATATAATATTACATATGTATGTATATATGTATATAGGTATGTATATGTGTGTATTTAATATATAACATACCTAGTCATTTTATGTCAATATATTTATTACTTTTAAAATTTATTTTTAAGTCATTTGTTAAATCTCTACTTAATAAGAAAAATCTATGATTTTTATTTAGCTTCAGAACTTTCTCACTCAGAAGTCAATGTTTTAATGATAGGGGAAATAATGGACACACACACACACACACAATCCCTTTGGGATGCATCTAAATCAAGACCTGAACTTCTCTGAACCTTATAATCCTTAGCAATCAAGTAACTAACACGCTTGCATCTGAGGAAACAAAAAGAACTGGTAGGAAAAAAAAGCTATTCTATATAATTAAGAATAACAGCAGGAAAAGAAGACTCATATGCCGAACATGTGAGGAAAAAACACAAATGAACTGATGTTTAAAATGTATCTGGAAGTGTCGCACCTACAGTGCTACCATAATAGAAATTATTTTGTGTAGCAGCATAAACTGCTACTTCCATAAAAGGAGTGTTTCAAAGAGTTAGTAAGTTGGATGGTAGGAAGCTATAAAGTATATGGAAATTACTAAACATCCCCATGCAATAAAATATAACTTTATGGACACACTGAGTCTAATACTAAAAATGCTACCTGCCATTTCATATTCACCACTATACAGTTGGTTAATCGACTATTAATGGCAAAGACAAATTGGAAAGCAGTTTACCTTATAATATAGAGGATTCTTATAGTTCATCATTTGTAAGGGAAATTGTATTTCCTTCCTTTGGCTTTTTGTCCATAATTCAGCATAATGTAATTTTAGTAAATGTGAATAGGTCAATTTGATTTAAAAACTTCTAGATGTGATACAAAAGAAAAAATCCAATTTCTCCTACTGAACCTGAAGAGCAAATCCCCAACTTTGGTTTCTCAAAGAATCACTGCCTTTTCTCTGAGGAAACAGCATCCCTCAGGCAGTGATGTATGTTACTATCCTATGACTTTGCCCATTAACCCATCAAATTAGAATTTTTGAAAAAAAAACTTCTAGCAGCTTTATTGGGATACAATTTATATACCACAAAATTCTCCACTGGAAGTACACAATTCAGTGAGTTTTAGAGAACGTATTTACTTGTGTAACCATCTGCACAATCCAGTTTTAGAACATTTCCATCAAACTGTTCTTTGTGCTACTCGCACTTAAGCCACACTATTCCCAGCAGACCGAGGTAAGCACTGATTTGCTTCCTGTTTCTATAAATTTGCCTTTTCTGATCATTTCATATAAATGGAATCATGCTTTATGTAGTCTTTTGCATTTGTCTGCTTTCATTATGCTTAGCATAATGCTGCTGCATGTATCAGTGGTTGGTTCCTTTTTATTATGAAATACTCTCCTAGTGTTTATACTACATTTTTTAATTTATTCATCACTGCTTGATGGACATTTTGATTGTTCCCAGTTTGGGAATATTATGAAAAATGGTGCTATGAATGATCCTATATCCATACATTTGAATTTGTTTTTATTTCTCTTGAACGAATTCCCGGAAGTGAAATTGTTGCATCATATGGTACGTTTATGTTTAACTTTTTAAGAAATTGCCAAACTCTTTTCCAAAGCAACTGTATCATTTTATGTTCCTATAAACGATATAGTTTCTCCAGATCCTAACCAATTCTCAGTATTTTGTCTTTTTGATTATAGAAGTTTTGGTAGATGTATAGTGATATCTTGCTGCAATTTCAGTTTGTATTTCTATAATTGCTAATGATACTGAGTATTGTTTAATTTGCTTACTAGCCATTCATGTATCTTCTGTAGTACAATCTCCCTTACATATTTTGGTCATTTTGTCTTTTATTATATTTTAGGCGCACTGTCCTTTATTAGATATATCATTTGCAAATATTTACTGCAATGTGTGGCTTGTCTTTTCATTTTCATAATGGTAGCTTTTGAAACACAAAGGTTGTTAGTTTTGATAAAAGCAATTTATCTTTTTTTATGGATTACACTTTTGGTGTATCTAAGAAATTCATAAACTATATATTTCTCTTTTTAATAAAGATTTGCTTATCTTTGCACAAATATGACAGTGTTTCAGGAAAATTATCCACACAAGAAGAGTAGCACTATAACTTTGTAACAACAAAAACAACAGTTAAAGGGAAAATTCCTCTATTTTCTGTTTACATACTACACGGAATACTCTGTACTCCTAACGTGTGGGTTTTACCCCCACACCAAGCAATTCTCCAACTCTTTGGCAGACACTGGCTGAGTGGTCTACAATTTAACCGAATTCTGACGCTATCTACGTGGAGATAGCTCCAGTTCCCATGGGTTAAGGACTCAGACCCACAACTGTCCCCTTCTTCCTCACTTCAGACACCAATTTGTTGTTACCTGTGCTTCTGACCAATTAGCTATAAATCAAAGGTTCCCATGCCCCCTCTTTGGGTTCAATCATTTGCTAGAAGGGCTCCGAAAACTCAGGAAAATGGTTTACTTACTACTGCTGATTTATTACAAATATTTCAAGGGGTACAAATAAATAGTCTTAGGGAAGAGGTGCACAGGGCAAGGTATTGGGAAGGGATGTGGAACTTCACCCACTCCAGGAATGCCATCCTTCCAGCACCTCATGTATTTGGCGACCTGGAAGCCCTCTGAATTCTGTCCTTTAAGGTTCTTTATGGAGGCTTTGTTACATAGGCATGATTGATTAATCATTGAGCAATGGGGGAATAATTCAATAATTCAGTCCCACCCCCTCTTCCCAAAGAAGTAGGACTGAAAGTTCCAACCCTCTCATCACATGGTTGGTTACCCTGGCAAACAACTTCCATTCCATGCTTATCTAGAAGCTTTCCAAAGTCACCTCATTAACATGAACTCAGATGTCGTTGAAAGGTCTTACTAGGAGTAAAAAAATGAAACCATTATAGATGCATTTATCACTTAGATAATTCCAAGGGCATTAGGGTCTTGGCCAGGATAAAGACCAAATATGTATCTTACTAAATCAAAATATCACAAACAATATGAAAGAAACTTCAAGATAAGTATGCATGAAACATGAAACAATTTATAAAATAAAAGAAGATAGGAAGGGACACCTGGGTGGCTTAGTTGGGTAAGCAGCTTCCTTTGGCTCAGGTCTTGATCCCATGGTCTGGGGATTGAGCCCCGTGTTGGGCTCCTTGCTTGGCAGGGAGCCTGCTTCCCCTTTCTCTTTCCCTGCCTCTCTGCCTACTTGTGATCTCTCTGTGTGTCAAATAAATAAATAAAATCTTAAAAAAAGAAGAAGAAGAAGATAGGGAGGTGAGCTGACACACAGAATTGGGTTGTCAAATCAGATTGATTGGCCAAGCTTTATTAAAGAAAACAGACAATCAGGAAAAGAAACAGATAATGTAGAAAGACATCTGTCTAAGACATATTGTATGACTCCCTCGGTCTTTCCATCCTGCATTGGACATAGACTCTCTGACTTACAATCATAGAGGCGATCACCAAGTGAGGTTTAGAAAGTTTTCTCACAGCACAAAGTGCTTTTAAATAATGAAATATTACCAATTTTTATGTTCCAAAGAGTTCTACTACATACTAACTTTCTCTAGGGAGCCATGACTCATGGATTCTGGGTTTATTTAGTATAAGTAATTCTTTAGCCAAGAACATTCTACTAAGGGCATTCAATAAATAAGGTCTCTCCCTTCGAGCAAATATCATTAGTCTACTTACCTAGAGGTCCATTTGACAAGATTAGATTGAGTCATCTGCCTTCTTTTATTTTCTTTATGAGCATTCGCTCAAGTAAAAAGAGCATATGGATCTCAAACCAACTGCTTTAACTCTTATATTCAAAGATGGGTAAGTAGATAAGTAAGTAGATTTAACAAAAATCAATTAAAATTTCTAGGGGGC
>PISX010029804.1:0-19551 GCA_004024625.1 Mellivora capensis | reverse complement strand
AAAAAAAAAAAAAAGAAGAGCTCTTCCTTGTTTATTTACTTAAGATCAAAATGGATTATGGAGTTTTATTTTATTCAATGGATTACAGGCCATTACTATCTATATTTATCAATGTGCTCAAAATTGGCTAGGTTTGGTCGGTAGGAGACCATTCATGCTGGCTCCTGTGTCTTTTTGACATACCCCAAAGTCTTTTTTTTTTTTTTAATGCTTCCTTCCGACCTTTCTTTCTGCCACTCCAGGCTCACCTTGTTCCTTCCATGCCCCCGGCTTGGAATCAGCCATTCTTTGGAGGGGCCACTTCTTTTTAGTGGATAATGGCATCTAGAAAGGAAGGGTGTGCTACACACCAAATCTAATACAGGCAATTCATTTTTCTTCTTTTCATTTATCTGTATTTACAATTTTAAGACACAGACATAGTTCTTTACAAGAAGAGAAAAAACTAAAGTTATGTTTACATTATCTTCAACAACAACCAAAAGATAGTGCACGGTTACAAATCTCCATGGGAACCAAAATGCCTTGGACCCCGAGGACAATTGTCATCACACATTGTCCTGGACACTAGGAATACATATGGTTCCTATCGAGGGTCCTGAAGCTATCACTGGTAGAGGAGTGTCGGGAAGAAGGCTGGTGATATGTGGACATGTGCACGGGTGTCTTCTCATAATCTAAGCCCTGTTTGCCTTGACTTGGGACCAGGCAAGAATGTTTCGTGAAACTTCTAAGGAGGTTGGTTGAACACTAAGCATTCTTTATGCAGTATGGTGGGTAAAGTGTGGCAATTCCTAGTTCAGAATGTTCTATTCAGTGTGGAAGAATGTGGCTATTTGAATTTGTGCTGCAAAGATGCTACAACTGTTCTAGACAGAGGCTGACAAATCTGTCACCACCTCAGAGGCACATGGAGAGGAACGCAGGGAAAGAGAGGGTCTCCCGTCTTCTGGAGAATAAAGTAGAAAAAGACTTCCCTGGGAATGCAGCAGGAGGGAAGGACTGGTGTTTACAGGTAAAGGGACAGTTTTGATCCTTTCTACATATATTTCATAACTTTATTCTGGTTATAAAACTAATATGTGCTAAATCTGAGTGGGTTGGGGGGTGGACCCAGACAAATTTGAAGAAGAAAAGAGCAGTCTCTCCAAACCCTTCTCCCGGATAATAGACTACCCGTATTTTTGGCATATTCTTTTCTAGTTTCTTTTCTAAGCATGAGATCAGTTGTGCATACTTGAACTCATGCTGTTTGTATAACACCATCTCTTCATCCTCTCAGCTGGCATGCCGCAAGGATTCTCCCACATAATTAAAAGGAACATTATAAAGCAAGTTGCAGGATGAGACATATAGTCTGATACTGGAAAAAAACACACAAGCCAAAATAATAAGGTATATTTGCTAAGCACACATGGAAAATATTTTTGTAAAGCTCTGAATGGACACATTTCAAATTCAAAATAGTGGTTATCTCTGGGGAGACAGAGAGAGAAGAAAGAAACTGGTGCAGGAAAACAAGGGATATTAGCTTTCCCTACAATGCTAACATGGGGGGGCGCACCTGGGTGGCTCAGTAGGTTAAGTGTCTGACTTTGACTCAGGTCATGATTTTGGGGTCCTGGCATCAAGCCCTGTAAGGAGCCCCACCTTGGGCTCCATGCTCAGCAGGGGTCTGCTTCTCCCTCTCCCTCTGCCCCTCCCCCCACCCATGCTTTCTGTCTCTGTCTCTCTCTCTCAGATAAATAAATAAAATCTTTTTTAAAAGCTCTTATTTATTTATTTGACAAACAGAGATCACAAGTAGGCAGAGAGGCAGGCTCCCTGTTGAGCAGAGAGCCCGATGTGGGGCTTGATCCCAGGACCCTGAGACCATGACCTAAGCCGAAGGTGGAGGCTTTAACCCATTGAGCCATTCAGGTGCCCCTAAATGAATAAAATCTTAAAAAGAAAAAAAAAGAGTGAGAGATTATAGTTCTCATGTACTATGTAGATGGTCAAAATTATTTTTGAGTTAAGTTTTATTGTAGTTATTAATATATTGTTTAACTTTACATGGCTGTACCTTATTTGAAGTTTTCTTCTAAAATGGGACATCAGAATTGTTTCAAAATTTAGCTATTCTCACTAATTTTGTGGTGAACTTCTTTGGGTACAAATCTTTGTCTTAACCTTAGGTGATTTCCTCTGCATGAATTTGGAATTCTTTGGACAGTGTCCATCGAGTCAACTCATGCAAGCACCACATGTTAGTGTCTACCTCACCACATCCTCACAAGCACTGAGTATTATCACTTTTTAAATGCATTACTAATTTTGTGCTGACTCTTTACTTTTAATTAGTATTTCTCTACTACGAGTGGATCTAAATCTTTACACATATATTAATTAGCCATTTTCTCTGAGGAAAGAAGTTTCTTTGTCCACTTGAAATGGAGAGAAAAAGGCAGAAGCTCTTCAAGAAGGAAGCAATGGGGATATACCTTGAATGGTGTTCATCTTTGTCCTTGGAGGTTTCTCCTTTCAATGCCTGGGAGAAGGAGAAGCTGAGAAAAGCCAGCTTGGGGGCCAGAACAGCAGGAGTGACATCAGCTATGAGTCAACCTAAAGCTGATAAACTTAATCTTCCTAAAATACAGCTCTGGTTACATCACTGACCTGCCCACACCTTCATCTTCCCATCACTCGTCAAGAGAGAGTCCTCCTTAGTGGAACCCAGTCCAACTACTCAAGCATGCTCTCCTGGCGATGGGCACATGTCATATCATATCCTCCATTCAGTGAACTGGGTACCATTCTTCAAATACACACACCAGCCGACTCTTCTTTTCCTCTGCACCCATTATTATTCCCTCTGCTGCAATGCCCTGTCAATACTTGACCCCCTCAATCAACCTTCCCCTCCTTCAACAATGATTCCAAAGGCCACCTCTTCTTCAATCATGCTTTTGCTCATCCCCTAAAATTCAAGTGACTTTTCATGACTTTGAACTCTTCTTTGTTCTTGAGGTCAGAGGTTCTTGAGGGCCAAGCTTCAAACTCCAGTTTCAAAGACTTCTCTTCTTCTTACATGGTGCACTGGGCAAATTATTAAGGAATCTGAGTCTCTGATTCCTTCTTCAGAAAACCAGAAAGTTAAATGAGATCATGTAAAGTATCTACAGTTCCTGGCACGTAGTAGAATGTTCCATAGAGGCTAGCTTCTACCTTACTTCATTTTGCCTTGCATTAGAGTGATGTGTATAATTTTCATACCATCTCCAGCTCACTTCTAGAAAACAAAGTACTTGCAGGAAGGGTCCCAGTTCTTGCCCTTTTAGATGCCCTCTACACCAAAGCATCTAGCACAATGCCTTGCAATCAGTAGGTATTCAATAAATCTGTGTTGAATTTGGAGAAGATTAAAAGCAAATCACTGAGAATTTACTTCTGACCAAAATTTGATAGGTCAGTAAAGGGAGAGTAGACAGTTTCTATAATAAACTAACGAAGGAAGTCAAGAGAAATGAGCATAAGCTCAGGCTCCAAGATTGATCTTCCACTCTCAGGCTATAAGACACTGGGAAGGCCATTTATTTCATGTAAAAGCCTTAGATCTTATGTCTGTGAAGGAGGTATTAATAGAACCAACCTTGTGGAGTTCCCAGGGAAGAGCAAATGAGATCATATATGGAGTGGACAGCACCAGGCACACAGTCTGCACTCACAGAAACTACTGATCATTTTACAGCTGTAAAAGCAGACAAAGACAGCAAGTTCAGGAACATTAAAGTTATTGAGAAGACATTGAGATACAAATCATGCTAGTTCATATTTTTTTAAAGTCCCTAAGAATGCTCTTTAATTCTAATTGTTCAAAATTTTTCATGTCTAATATTTTTAAAAGAGAAATATTTTATAAACAAGGAGGGCAATGTTTTCATTAATATGAATAGTCTGGAATTGATGGAAGTGCCGTAATGCCATCCTCTTCAGTTTTACAGAAAGTATGGACCTTGCAGCTAGGATGGCAAGACCATGGCCCAATTTCATCGTCACTACTCCTATTTCAAGCACATACTATGTGCCAGGCACTTAACAAAACACACACACAAACTGCGAGGGCAATGTATTAAAAATGGTTTCAAATTAATGACTTCTTTTTGTATTAGAACTAAAACAAAAGTCATGATATTTTCAGATTTCGATGGCCACGTGCTGAATAAAGTCAGGAGGTAGATCTGGCTTTAAATTTTTAAGGGGAAGAGAAGAGTGCACGCAACATAACTATCCCTTTATAGGAAGGAAGGTAAGGAGGAAGGAAGGATGGAAAGAGAGAGAGAGAGAAAGAGTAGGCCTGTCTCTACAAGGGAACAAATCAGGAAGGTAGCTTCTCTTCCATCACCCCATCAATGAGCAGGTGTTGGCTCAAAAGTCTCCAGTGGCTTTCCATTGACATTAGGAAAAGTTCCCAACTCTAACATGATGTAGTGGAGAGTCTTGGTTGTGCACGTAATAGTCATCCCCCCCTTTCCAAGTACACCTCTATTCATTCATGTAAACATCTCCCCACCCCAGTTTCAGAGGGAATTTGAATTGTTTAAACCCCCAGGGCATGGCGATCTCTGGTAATTACCATTGGCCATTCTAAGCAAAGGAGTCTGTTGCTCCAGTCACTGCTGACAGCCATCTTGTGACCCTGAGGAGAGGTTCTCATGAGGCTGAAGGGGGACAGAACAACCACAGAAGATGATGGCTCCATTGATTCAAACAACTCTGAAGCCACCCACCTCTGGGCCTCTTGTCAATTAGATCAGAAATGTCTTTATTATTTAGGATAGTCTGAGCACTATTTCCATACCTGGCAGCAGCCAAAGCATTCTAGCAGTTACATGAGCTTTAAGGCCATCCTACATGGTACCTCCTTGTCCTGCCCTGTATCAAACCATTTCATCTCAATGCTTTCAAGCCCTGTTCTCCTTTCAGTTCCTCAAATGGGTCTTGCTGTGTCTCTCCTCCAAGTCTTTCTGTACACAAGTCTCTTCTTGGTTGGCTAATTGCTCCCCATCCTCAGACCTTGGCCTAAGTGACACTTTCTCTGGGGAGGCTCACCTGACCCTTACAATCTGGAGGTGAGTGAGACATCATTCTCTGGGAGATAATTATATATTATTTAGCTAACTTATTAACAGGATTGATTTTTTTTGAGGAACTATTATTTGGTAGGTCCAGAGTCAGACTGTTTAGGTTCACATCCGGACTCTGCCTCTTCCCAGCTTGTATGCTGCTCAAGACCATGCATCTTACTTTTCTCATAAGTCAAGTGGGGATAGTAATACCTTCGTCATACATCGACGGGGACTATGAGGATACATGGGCTCTTGTATGAAAAGCACAGAATGCCTCATACACAATAATGGTTATAATTGGCATTGTTGCTAGAGAGGCAGCCTAGTAGGAAAAGGATAGGACACCCAGGTCCTACTCCTAGTTCATCAAAAAATTATCCATTTGAGCCTCAATGTCTACCATGTTTCTCTGGGCCTCTGTTTTCTCACCAGCAGAAAGAGATCATAAACCCTGTTCTGTCATCTCTATTCATGTATTCAGTAAAGTCTTACTGAGCACCAACCCTTTTATCACTATGAACTTTCTCTATTACTAGTGACACTTTTTGTTTTGAAGTATATTTTGTCTGATATTAGCATAGCCACTCCAACCCTTTCATAGTTGTTTTTTGTTTGATGTTTCTTTTTTTATCCTTTTATTTTTATTTTTTTTAAGATTTTATTTATTTCACAGAGAGAGAGAAAGAGAGAGCACAAGTAAGCAGAGTGGCAGGGAGAGAGAGAACCAGGCTCTCCACTGAGCAGGGAGCCCAATGCGGGGCTCAATCCCAGGACCCTGGGATCACGACCTGAGCCGAAGGCAGATGCTTAACTGACTGAGCCACCCAGGCACCCCATATCCTTTTATTTTTAACCTGTTTTTATCTTTGAACCTGAAGTTTGTCTGCTGTAGAAGGCATATAATTGGTTGGTTTTTTGTTTTTTTGTGTGTTTTTTTTTTGTCTGATCTGACAATCTCTGCCTCCTATTGGATGTTTGGGCTTGATTTTTAAACACTGGAGATATTATGGTAAATCTGAGTGCCAAGAAAGAGTACCCAGCAGAAGGAAGGGTAGGAGGTGTAGAAGAGAAAAATGAATATTAATGTCATGGGTCTTTGAGAAGGTAAGCAAGAAGAAAATCCATAGCTCACATGAAACCAGTTGTCTTCTCTAGGAGAAGGGATCTTTCCTCTCTAACAACAGAAGGGAAATAGGACAGTATTGGTACAGATGCAAGTCCTTTTATAAATTTGATGGTGGGAAACTCAAGAGCACTGACTTCTGGTGATTTCTGTATTCTCTTGTTATAGGCATTAAAAAGGATAATCTGGATGAAAATACTTCGAAAGCACTAGAGAAATACAAAGCAATGTTTTCACTTCTTCAGCCCATTATCGTCCAGCATAGAGTGGAGCTTTGCATAAATGAGACTCCAAGACAGCTAGAATTTGATGGGGCTGGTCTCAGGGAGTCAGAGGCAGGAAGAGAGGTCTATGGCATTTAGCTTGGCTAGGCTTGTGCCTTGAACCAAAGCCAGGGCTGAGAGGGCCATGTGGAGAAGAGGCTCCTGCAGATTTGTATCTAATTCCTTGTCATATGGGCCCAACCCTGCTGGCAGTATTCACTAGCTCTACAAAAGGAAGACTCTGGATTTGCCCAGTCATTGCACAATGTCCTGTCACATCCACAATGAGATACTGCTGATCACTGTGGGTAGAGTGACCCAGGGTGACGAGCACTTGGAACAGACAAGCTAGTAAGCAAGCCTCAACGGGGCTGCACCATCTCCTCAGCCTGCCTGAACTGTGCAATCCCCTGTAATCCTTACAGGCCTGAGGGACTTCCCACTCACTCACAGCCAGCCCACATTCTGATTCACCCTGTTAGCTGGTGGGGAGACAGGAGTCTGTCTGTGCAGAGCAGCTGAACAGTGAGGAAATGCTCTGGTTTAATGGGTCTGCATGGCAAGTGTTCTTTCCCCCTCTTGTCTACTTAAAAAAAAATTTTTGACAAAACACATGCTAGTTGTTGAAAAAGTGAAATATGCAGATAAAAATATATCTCCCCCAATTCTCAGCCAAAGGTAAAAACCTTAATATTTTGGTATATGTCCCATCTGGGATGGAGATATATATATATATATCTATATATAGATATATATATATCCATATATATGGATGTATAATAAAACTGTGAATGTATATATACATAACTTTTTAATGAAATAATATTTTGTGAACACAAAGGCAGGAAGGGGAAATGGAGTTCAAGTGCTCTAAGATTCTTGTGTTTTCTGGGAGGTGTTAAACACTCTATATGAAAGTGTATTTTATAGTAACAGTAGTAAGTCAAGAATGCACATTGAAACACCTAGGGTACCCACTAAAAGAATGATACAAGCATATATAACTAGCAAGCTAATATAAGTGAAAATGAAGTAATAAAAAACAAACAGAGGAGAGAAAAAAAGTAAAAACAAATATGGCAAATAAAAAACAGACAATAGCATGGTAGATTTAAACTTGAACAGAGCAGTAACTAAATTAAATGAAAATTAATTAAATACTCTAATTAAGACTCAAAAATTGCCAGAGTGAATAAAAAGAAAAAAAAATGCAGCCTTATGTTGCTACAAGAGGTATGGAAGAACACTGAAAGGGTGGAAGGAAATGAATACACCATGAACACTAACCAAAAGAAATCTAGTGCTGTGTAAAGTAGCCCTTAAGTCCAAAAGTGCTATTAAAGATAAAGAAGGAAAGACTTCCCATAATGATAGAGTGAAGAGGCCAGCAATTCCCCTCAACAAAAAGAGGAATTCCAAGACTGGACAAAATTATAAAAAACAACAATTTCTGAGTACTAGGAGTTGACCAAAGGGAGAACATTTGAAAAGTATTTATTCTTAAAACATTACTAGAGTTCCAGGTGAGAAGAGTTAGATTAAGGAGGCAGTAGGGGCAAAAACCCATGCTTTCCAAGCTAAAAGTGATGTGATTAGCTGGCAGTGCACCAAAAAAACCCACAGCTCTGCTGCCCTTGTTCAGAACATAGGAACAAAAAAGATGGCAAAAGGAGAAAACAGTTATTAAAATAGTGGCATTAGTTCCAAACATATCAATAATTACATTAAATGTTAATGGATTAAACATAATGTTAAAAGGCTCAAGGTCCCTGCAAGGTAATGTAAGGAGAACAGATTTAGAGGTGTGGAGTGAGCCAAGTTCATGTTTGGACCCCAGCTCAATCACTTACATTTCATCAAATGTAAAATGGAAATTATATTTGTACTTCCTTCATAGGGTTAAATGAGATTATCTGTATAATATGTTTATTCTAGTACCTAGTATCTAGTAAGTACTCAATAAATATCAATCACTTCTCTTAAAATTTAATATAACAAAGACAAACAGTGGTCAATTTTTCTAGAAGCACTGGGTTCATCTAGAATGGGGCTTGTTAAACCATAGCTACAAGCCATATCTGGTCTCCCTCCTTTCTGGGGAAATAGTTTTTACATCTACACTCATTTGTTTATAAATAGTGTCTGGCTACTTTTGTGCTATGACAGAGAAATTGTAAGGTCCATAAAGTATGAAATATTCACTATCTGTCCCTTATAAAAACAAAAACAAAAACAAAACATTTGGCCATCCCTGACATAGAACATGATTGAATCTACTTCCAAAATCCCATCCTCATTTTTCTTTTGAGACATCTTGTGTCAGTTTTTTGCTCTTAATACTATTGATTTCACGTTTATTGTTAGATAAATCTACTTTGAAAATAGTGGGGATCATTTAGATGTTCACTTGATAAAAATTATAATCTTTGCTTGCTATCTGATACCCTGTCTCTGAGGCTTCTATCTTTCTCTGTAACCTTTTACTTGTGATACCTCTAAAAATCACAGTCCTGCAGAATCCAAACTCTGACTTCAGTAAGTTAACAAAGGGTACGGAAGCTCTTGGAGATAGAGGCCTGGTAACATTCTAAAAGTAGTTGTTGAGTACTTAAACTCTAGTTAAGCACTTAGGACTATTGGATTTTGGCTTACAATGCTATAAAAATTTGCAAAAGCAGGAAGCATTTAATGCAAACCTATTAACATAGCCCAGCAAACACCACCTAAGCAGATCTCCCTCATCTAGAGAAAATCCCTGGTGTGTTACCAACACTCAGCAAATTTAGCCAATAATTCTGAAAGTCAACAAAGTGCCAAGCTCTGTGTTAAGCAATGGGGGAGAACAGTGGCCTGAAGATGACAGGACCATGAATATGCCTTCAGAGTACTACAGGCTAGTAGGGAAGCTAGATACACATACACACATACAAACACCATCTCATAGAGAAAACAAGGAAATCGGTAACATAGTGAGGTAAGAGGTTCATCTACTCTGGAAGTTTAAAATGTTTCATTCTGACTTGGGGAGGATCCAAAGACTTCCCAAAGAAAAGGAAATTGGAGTTCATGACTTTGCTAGATATTACCCATTTCACCTTGTAGATCTACTTTCCTCCCCTCTTCATTCTGCTCTGTGCTCCAGGAGGCTGATTTTTATGGATTGTATCACTATGTTCCTGTGCTCGCAGATCAAGTTTGGGATTGGACAATGGGTGGCTTCAGTAAGAGATGGAAGGGGGTAAGAGGACAGAGGTTGGGGTATTCATTCCCCAGCTCCCATCCTGCCAAGCCTAGGGTTGCCATAGTCTAGTCTCCTCTATCAAGAGGCACAATCCAGATCAGATGACTTCCTCTCTCCAGTGCAGGAAACTCCCCTGCTGGGCCCTTGAGACCTAAGGGTGATAGCAGCTCTTTGCCATTGCTAGATCCCAGCACTTCATAGCTTTCTCTGGGTTCTCTTAACTCTGCCCACCTTTTTGAACCAATCCCTTATTAAACTCACCCCAATAACTCCTTTAGAATGTTCCATCTGTTTCCACCTAAGAGCCCAAGATATACCCCTGAAGAAATCTTAATAGCTATATAATATACAGCTTAAGAATATGGACTTTAGAGTCAAAAGAAACTGTATTTCAATCCTAGCCTCTACATATAGGTTACTTACTATAAGGTCTTGGACTACTTCCTTAACCTCTTTGAACCACAATTTCTGCATCTGTATAATGAGGATGAGAGTCCCTACCACATAAGTTGTTGTAAAGATTAAATGAGATAATATATGGGAAATGCTAATTACTCAATGAATGATAGTATTAGTATCCCTACTGCCTGGTAGGGAGCGGCAATGAGCTTAAGTGGCAAATGCAGGGTAAGTGTGGAAAAGCATGGAGCCTCCTGCGGTGAGGACTAGGTTATCAGTGAAGAAAACCCTTCTGGGGACCCAGCAGAATAACACTCCAAGCTTTCATGGCTCCCTTGGGACTGCTACAAGATTTTCAGAACATGAGAAGGAAAGAAAACCAATTGCTTTCTTCTTTTTGTCCATAAGAGATCCTAGAACTCATGTTTCCAGCAGCCACAGCTGACACGCATTCCCATGCCTGCTCTGAGAACATGGTGGAAGGGAGAGCAGGACATGTTCCCCTCAGGACTGCCAGGGACAAGGATACCTACAGGTTGGGGCCCCAAAAAAGAGAGAGCAGCCCTGGCCCCCTTTTAGTAGCTACAAGGAAATAAAAGGGCAGGGCAGCTCTAGTTCTCTGGCTTTAACCTATCTGCCCTCTTCTAATTCTGTGTTCTCTTCTGACCAGTGAATCTGGCCTTGTTAAAACTATAGGAATTAGTTGTCTATCTCATATATCTAGCCATTTATTCATTTTATTCTCTTCTTCATTTGCCCTTTCATCCTTTCCTCCATCCTTCCAACCATCTATTTACTGATCTAGTAAATTCATTCACTCATTGGTCCATTCACTTACTCAAGGACTTACTCAAGGACTCATTTGCCTTTTCACACCTTTGTTCATTCACCGATCAGGTAACATTCACGGAGTACTTTCTTACTACCACTCATCAGGCCCAGCGCAGGCTGTCTGCGGACAGGAATGACTTCTCTCTCATGTTCACCGTTGAATCCTCAGTACCTGCAAAGATGATTAGGGGGTAACCGAGATGAGAGTGAACAGTCCCACAGCTCTTGAAGATGCCTGGTGTGTCATGAAAGAGGATGGTTTGCCTGCACCCATAGGAGTCCCTACTGGCTGGAGCATAGGGTTTGTAGCAGTCAGGAGGCCCAAGGAAGAAGACAGGCAAAGAGGCCGCCCTGTATGGATGTCAGGCCAAGGAGTTTGGTTTGATCCAGCAGGCACCAGGCAGTCCACCTGGCTTTCATTAGGGGAATGGGATGTTCAGTGTTTTTTAGGAAGACAATTAATGAGAGATAGAAAACCAAAAGCCAGGAGGCCAGAAGGAGGCTTAGGCTGAGGTCAAGTGGATGGAGATGCAGAGGCAGTAGTTGAAGCAGGTTTCCAAGGAACTTTGATAAGTCATATCTCAATCCCATCTAAAAAAAAAACCCAAGCTTTGAGGGGAAAACACCTTGTCTTTGTGTTCTCCTTTCTCGGAGCACATTAAAAGCATTTTCCAATCCAGAATGTTAATGATCACATGGACCCTCAAAATGTGGTGACCAGAGCTGTTCCCGTGGGCCACGATGCAGGCTATCTGCAGCTCGGGGAGAAGGGAAGTCTTGGCCTTAAAGAGATCTTTCTTTTCAGCTCATTCCTGATAGAATCTCGGAGATGCTCTCATTTGAGAGCTGCAAAGAGAGGCCGACCTAGGTTAAGTACTTTCTCAAGGTCACGCAGAACTCCCACTGAGAGCGACTCCAGCCTTTCTACCACGTCATCAAGTGAATAGTGACAGTTGTTCATACACTAAGACTAGGCCTTTGATACAAATTACAGATAGGGTATACAAAGAAAATAATTGCTGTGTTAGAGCCATTTTCCCGTAAAATTCCTTTTACGGAGCTTGAAAATATATTTAACGGTTACAAACTTAATATAGAGATTCAACAAATGGGTTGTGTGGTCAGGGTCATCAAAAAGGGGGGAAATCTGAAGTCCTTCCTGGTGGTGGCCCCTTTCACCTCTTGGGAACTTAGAACATAATTCAGCGTAACTCCGAGCAATTCCAACTCCGAGCCAGGATTCTGTGTAATTTAAGGATCTCCTGCGGCTCCTTCCTCACTGCCTTCCCCTCCCCCAGGACAGTTCCCTGGTCCTCAGCTCTGATGCCACTTCTGGCTCACCACTTGGGCCGAATTTCCCCATTCTGCATGTTTGCCTCCTCCTGCCTCTCCTCAGGCTTCGCACCAGCCGTGGACCCAAGGTCACCAACTGGCCAGCTAACCATCTGATAAGGCCTGCAACACGGGGCATTGCCTAGGCCGTATTTTAAACAAATTTGAATTGGTTCTCAACATCTAAAAATTATAAAACTTCCCATTAAAAAAAATTCTAGATTTCTGGCTTTTCTTTAAAAATCGGGAAATCTGAGGGCCCCTGAGTGGCTCCGTCAGTTAAGCATCCGACTCTTGATTTGGGCTCAGGTCATGATCTCAGGGTCAGGAGATGGAGCCCCAGGTCATGGCTGAAGATGTTCTCTCTCCTTCTCCCTCCTCCTCCCCAACACACTCTCTCTCTAAAAAAAAAAAAAAAGAAAGTAGAAGATCAGGCAAGACAGGGCCTGCCTTCCCACACATAATTGGCCAGAGCTGATGAGGTTGTGTTGTTCAGTTTGCCACAGCGCTTACTTTCTGCTGACCTCACTCATTTATGGAACTTGACTGACCCCAAAGGCATTTGAGTTCCCGATCCTTGCAGCAGATAACCCTTGGGATATGTAATGGAGCATCTGTCATCTCAAGTATTTCTGCGGGACCCGGGAGGTTCACACCATGTAGCATTTTGTGATTTAACTAAGACCAGAATGGATTTGACTCAGGTATGGACATACAAATCAAAGAACATGAGAACTTCTAGATGCACAATGACTTTTAAATTTGATTTTCTTTTCTTTTTTTTTAAAGATTTTAAAATTAATTTATTTATTTGACAGATGGCAATCACAAGCAGGCAAAGAGGCAAGCAGAGAGAGGGGGAAGCAAACTCCCCACAGAGCAGAGAGCCCAATGCGGGGCTCGATCCCAGGACCCTGAGATCATGACCTGAGCCGAAAGCAGAGGCTTTAACCCCCTGAGCCACCCAGGCGCCCCTAAACTTAATTTCCTTAATTTCAATTTTGTACTCAGGTATCATTCTGCTAGGTGTCAATGCCATATTTCTTCTTTACTTTGGAAAAAACAATTTTTTATAAAAGTAATATTTCTAATAGAACCATATCTGAAAATGTAAGATGGTAGAAAATAAAAATCAGCATCCCTTTACCCAGGGATGAACTCTGTTACTTTTATGTACATCCTTCCAATCTTGTCCTATATGTTTGGACATGTAGAAAAAGGGGATTGTATTACCTCAATGGTTTTATAGTCTTTTTTAAAGTTTTGTTTTATTTTTTAAGATAATATTTTTAAGTTTTTAAAGATTTTATTTACTTATTTGAGAAAGAGAGAGAGAGAGAACATGAGCAGGGGGAGGGGCAGGGGGAGAAGCAGACTCCCCACTGAGCAGGGAGCCCCATGCAGGGCCCGATCCCAGGACCTCAGGATCACGACCCGAGCCAAAGGCAGACACCCAACTGACTGAGCCACCCTGGATCTCCACTCTCTCCCCTATGGTGGGCTCCTCAAGAGAAGGAGGCACATCTTTTGTCCTAAATGCCTAGTCCAGTGAGGTCCCATCCTGGATGTTCGATAGGTGTTTGTTGAATAAATAAAAGCACGACTGACCCAGGGCTCTTGTCACTGTTTCCCTGACTTCTTTCCAGAACTAGGTGTTTCTTAGAGACCTACCCTGCTCAGTTCATGGCCCTCCCTGCCCAGCCTTGTGCAAGGAGGTGGCTTCACTGGCCTAGCCACTCTCAGTCGGACCCCCTGCCAGGCCGTGGGGAAGGCAGCTTGAGCCAGAGGGACAGAGAGTGCCTTCCCAGACCTCAGGGTAAGCCCAGGCAGGCCTGTTCCCGGAACCGCCCTTTCTGCTGAGACTTCTCAGCGCAGGGACTCCAGGGAGCTGGTTAACCATGTAGGCAAATCTTGTTTCCAAGGTGATCTGCTGAATGAGAAGGATGAGTAAAGGCTTTATGAACTGTAAAAGGCTGCAGGAACACAGGGGATTACCATTTGGTATTACTACTAATCTTGTGAAAAGACAGGTCCAATAGGGACCTTAGTAATGACATCATCCATCCCCTGCCACCGTTTTCCAGATGAGGACAAGGAAGCCCAGAGAGGGGAAAGGACTGGGCAGTGCAGTGGGCAAGCAGATCCGCAGGAGCCCTGGGGAGGAAGGCTGGAGAGCTCGCCCGTGGATGGGAAGCGCTAAGCATCTGAGCGCTAGAATGTCTGAGCTGAGAGCCCTCCTCCCGCTGACAAACCAGGTGCCGAGACAGGGCGAAAACCATGGGCCGCTCTGGGAGCTGGGGCAGGGGGCCTTGCCCTTGTTGGCAAGGAGAGGACAGGAAGGTGACAAGTCGATGAGGAGGGAGGTGTTGACCACCAGGCAGAGGGCTTTGGAGTTTACCTGGCAAGGTGACGCGCACTCGTGCCCAGCTTCCCGCAGAGCACTCACCGCGACAGGGCGATGGACAGGAAAGCACGGGAGAAAGATCTCATGGGGCATCCCGTGTCTTCTCTGCCTGTGTCCTCTTTGGCACCCCTGCCTCCCGGCTGGTGACCCTGGGCTCTGCTGAAGGCAAAGCAAACCACCCCAGAAGCACATCTCGAGGGGATTGTTGAAGCATCAACAGAAATCACCTGGTGAACCAGAAAAGTGGCCTGGGCAACAGTTGGATCCAGAGCAGGTCTGGGCCTCTGTGTCCTCCTCTGTACAATGGGCAGCTCCTCCCAGCCCATGCAGATTCGGAGGGCTGCGATTCTGAAAAGTCACAGCGGCACTGGTTGCCCTTCAGCTCTGTGCCTCTCCTGCCCTGCACACGCCCTCTGAGCTCTCCCTCTGCCTGGAAGCCCCCTGCCTTCCACAGGCTCCTGCCTCCTCTCCGCTTGAGTCCTGCTGGCCCCATCTGTCCTTCTTCGACTTGCAAGATTTACCCGTCCTCTCTTGCCACTCGAAAAGCCCCCATTGGGGCAAGCAGAGCCCCGCCTGGAGGGCTGATCAAAGCTTTATTGCTGGGGCCCCTGGGTGGCTCAGTGGGTTAAGCCTCTGCCTTCAGCTCAGGTCCTGATCTCAGGGTCCTGGGATCGAGCTCCGCATCGGGCTCTCTGCTCGGCAGGGAGGCTGCTTCCCCCTCTCTTTGCCTGCTTCTCTGCCTACTTGTGATCTCTGTCTGTCAAATAAATAAATAAAATTTTTAAAAAAAGCTTTATTGCCTCTTCGAGGGTCCCTGTTGAAGGTTTAGCGGCGTCCTTCTGTAGATGTGGCTTTCAGCCAGTGAGGGGACTCTCCTGGTGGGAGCACTGGAGAGGAGCTGGATAGGACAGGCTGACCTGCAATGTGCCCCACATCTGCTTTTGTAGCGTTGCCTTGGTTCCAACATAAAGGACGACACAGAAACGGAGGAGGCACTCATTTTTATAGAGCGTAGAGGGCTCTCCAAGGCATTATTACGTAATTGGCTCTCTCAACAGCTCTGCAAGGCAGGTCTGGCCGCTGAGCAGCTGGGCCAGGCGGGATGGCCCCAGGTGAGAGTGCCCCTGCCACAGAGAGACCGCTGGGCTGGGCTCTGGGTCTCGCCCCTCACTCGCTGTCCTCGCTCGGCAAGTGTCTCAACCTCTCTGATCCCCAGTTACCTCACCTGTGAGATGACAGTGATGATGTTAATAATAAGCTGTCCTCCACAGGGTTACTTTAGTCAATGAGTCGGTATGTGCGATATATATTCTAAGGGTCAGAAAAGTGGTTAATTCTACCACTATTGTTCTACTTGCTGTGTGAAGGTTCCAGGGGTCCTGATGCCTGGGTTCCAGGGAAGAAGGCTGTAGACACACCCTCTGTGTCTGCTCACCGGCCCCCCAGCACCCTCCAGCATTGCTCCCCTTACCCGTGGGGTCAGATTGTATGCCCAGCCGTCCTTACGGACCCATGGATTGAACCAGGGGCAGCTATGTGACCCAGGCTGGGCCAAATGGATCCTGTCTGGGAATGTGGTATTTTCTGGAACAGCCATTCTCACAAGCCCTGGCAGGTTCTGATATCAAGGAGTCGGGAACTGCAAGGCAGAACGGGGCACCGAAAAGCAGAGAGAGGAAAATAAAGCAAGCGCAGGGAGGAACATAGATAAGACATCGTGTGGCAGAAGGAGGGAGAGGCAGAGAGGGAGGCCCAGGGACGTGGCAGATTGCTACCAGGGTCCTGCCCTCTCCAGGGCCTAAGAGGATCTGAGGGTGCTGGGTAAGGGGGTGGGCTCTAGGGCCAGGAGTCTTTGGCTCGAACTCATCTCCTTTCTCTTTATTAATTACATAATCTTGGACAAATAACCAAACCCCTCTGTGCCTAGTTTCCTTGTCTGCACAAGGGTGCGACACAACAAAATCTGACCTAGTTACCATGTCTATGGTTTTATGACGCCCATGGGAGGGAGTGGCCTGGGGTTGTACGGGTTCTCCTTGCCATGCCTCCTCTCCCTTCCATGAGCTCTGGGGTTGGGGATAGCTATTTGTCTCCTCGAAACCTCACTTCATCTGTAAAATGAAAAAAGTACCAAGTACCCTGTTGTCAGGGTCCCATGAGTGGTGTGCCAGTAACTGCTTAGCCACCAAATCTGATTTGTAGTGTTTGCTAATTTCCATGGTGTGAATACACCCCCAACGGCTGGTGTCCAGGGCACCGATGTAAAACAGTTGAACGTGGAGTTGGCAGAGATGAGCACCATCATATAATATTGCCCCTGTACAGATACAATAGACATAATTCCAGCCTTGATAATATAAATGTAAATATAAATGTAGTAAAACAATTAGACACAGGTGAATGTTGCATTTTTATTATAGCTGTTCTTAATGTAATTTCTTTAATTGGGAGTTTACATAACTTAATTTTCAGTAATTGCTGTGTTTAGGAACCAGCTTGCAAAATTCTTGGAAATTTAACCATTGGCTCGCAAGAGCCAGAAGGACCTGGCTCCATGTCCTGCGGATTAGCTAAAACTCACACCAGGCCTGGGACAAAACCGGCACACGGGAGGGCCCACACAACGTAACCTATGTGATTCTTGTCATTTATTTTTATTACGCAATTTATAACTGTAGGGGGAAAATCGGGGGGAAAAACACATTTTAAAAGTGCTTTTTATGAAGTTAGAGTCACTAGGTTTCATTGAGCAACACAGACTTGAGGTTTATGCAACGTGATTTACTCGTAAAATGACTGTGCTTGGCATAAAGTCAAAACTGAGACCAGAAAAAGAACTGAAAAATGTTGGGTTAAAAAGTTTGTGAAACTTTGGATGTATTGTGGTAGCTGGACGTTGGGAGGCAGTTCCTCCCCGGGGTCTGAGAAGGAGGGAGGGAGGCTGCGGAAACCGTGCAGGGCTGTGGTGTGGGGGGTTGGGGGCGGTGGCATTAACCAGGGGCATGCGCAGTCCGGCGAGATACGAAGTCAGTAAGAAGTAGGATGAAGTCTATTCCCCCCCACACAAACGTTGCATGCCAAGTGACAGTGCCCATTTTACAGAGATACATGCATGTTTGGAAAGGAAAAAGATGGGCATATGCAAATGCACCAGGAGAATTAATAAAAGGAAAAGAGATGAGGTCCGAAGGTTCACCTTACTATTTTTTGACTGGAAGGTCGTGTGAAAGCGAATACATTCAGTAGAAAGTATACTACGAATTGTGAATTTGGATCCTTTCCCTGGCTAGTGGTGCATCCGCTCTTGGGGTGCTGGGTGTAGGCAGCGGTCACAGCTCCCGGTCCGCCCGCGATCACATGGTCCACAACAGATACATCAGCTGCCTTTCTGCGCCCATATAGCGCTTCCGTTTGTCACTTTCAGTACAGTATTCAACAAATTACATGAGATATCCAAGCCTTTATTATAAATAGGCTTCGTGCTAGAGGATTTGCCCAACTGTAGGCTAATTTAAGTGTTCTGTGCATGTTTAAAGTAGAATGATGAATTATTGAACTCTACATCTGAAACTAATGATGTACTATATGTTTGGCTAATTGAATTTAAATTTAAAAAAGGGGGGGGGAAGTAGACTAAGTTATGCTATGACTTTGGGTAGGTTAGATGTATTACATGCATTTTGATGTGTAGTGGTTTCAACTTACAGTGGGTTTATTGGGACATAAGCCCATCCTAAGTCGAGGAAGAGCTGTATTTGCAAAGGGGTGGGCAGGGTTGGGAAAACCACCAGTGATGGTGAAATGGGCTAGAGGAGGAACAGCCATGTGACCTAACATGCCCTAGGCCCACAGGGGCTGAATTAGTTGAGAGAGTGCCTGGAGAAGGCCATCTCACAGGGGCCCTGGAGACACAGCCAACACCTGCCTCCTTCTGGATCTCCGGTGATTCCCATGGGCCAAACCCCATCAGCATCCAGAGGGGAAACAAACCATTGACGTCCACCATACGGATGAGCTTCCAGGGACCCAGAGCTGGGCCAAGAGAAATGGAGAGTGGGTCTGAAGGGGCCAATCACAAAATTCCAGGTGTCCATCACAATATTCCAAGATGCAAATTATACATACTAGGATGGAGGTCAATGGGGGACAGGGAAAGAAATTAAGGACTTGGAGTGCAGAGGAACATACTAGAACAATTTCTTTGCTCTGATGTTGAAGATAAATCATGTTTGAACGGTGGAGTGTAATTAACCCTCAGCATCTGAGGTCTCAAAGAGAAGACAAATCTGATAATTGCTGGAAAAGCAGCAAGCACACCTAAAGAAGTCTTTGGAAAACAGCCTTTCCCCTTGTGGTGTTTGGGACGGAATCCAGGCCTTCCCATGTGAAGTCAGGGCTAGAGAGAAAATTGACTCCTTGTGTGAAAGAATGGGTTGGTCACAGGAAGCCGGCACCACCCCATGCGAGGACCATGTGATGGAAGACAAAAGTAGAAATGTGTGTGTAGGCAGTAGAATGGGTCTCAGGAGTATTTGTAAAAATCTGTGTTTATCAGCTAAGAGGAAGAGAAGCTATGTAGACAATTAGGAAGGGATGATAGTTTTCCTATGAAAAGAGAATGTACCTACATGCAAAGAAAAATGCCAGGCAGGCAATACACCAAAATATGAATGGTGGGTGTCTTTGGGTGTTGGCTTATGAGTAGTTTTTATTAGTTTGATTTGCTTTCATGTATTTTATAATTGTTTTTTTAATTTTTAATTTTTTTAATAAACATATTTTTATCCCCAGGGGTACATGTCTATGAATCGCCAGGTTTACACACTTCACAGCACTAACCATAGCACATA
>PISX010029803.1:0-19659 GCA_004024625.1 Mellivora capensis | reverse complement strand
GACCCAACCTTCACTTCTAAAGGGTCTGTGCCATTATTAGTCCTGCTTGGGTTTAGTTGTAGTTTTCTGTTGACTTTAATGACAGGGCGTGGTAACACTTGAGAGTCACCTTAAGGGACGCCCTGTATTCCAGACATACTCACCCTCATTTCCATTGTGGAGTATTTCAGTTTCTCTCTGATAGTCAGGATCATTCACCCAATCCAGCACTGTAACATCCTTCTTTGCCTGTTGGTCAGTGGCACGAGGTGAAGTAGGAATGGGGACCATAGGCATTTGGGCCACTTTTTTTTTTTTTTTTTTTTTTTTTTAAGATTTTAGTTTTAAGTGATCTCTGCACAAAACGTGGGGCTTGAGTCTACAACTCTGAGATCAAGAGTAGCATGCTCTCTGGACTGAGCTAGCCAGGTGCCCCTGGGCCATATCTTCATGTAACTTGTGCCTTCAGGGCCTGGTTGGGCCCAATCATGTATATGCCACTCCTGTTTGATGATGGAGTATTACTGTGCATGCCCATCTTTGTGGCTTGTTGGATCACATAACACCCAGTTGATGATGGGTATCTTGAGTCCCGTGGTAACTTGGGGGCCCATGGTTAAACATTCAGTTTTTATTGAGGCCCAGGGTGGGTTTTTAAAAAAAAAAGAGTAATTAAACATCATCCTTATCTGTGATTGACACTTTAAGGACTGGTGGATCTTTGGACCTTATGGCCCCAGTGGCAGAAGAGCTGGCACAGCAGCCCGGACCTAACCTTTGTTGTCACCCAGAACTAACAGTTTTTCGGGTTACTTGGTATATAGACCAGAGTAACACACCCAAGTGGGGAATATGTTGCCTCCAAACCCCAAAAAGTCCCGCTAGGTGCATCTCGTGTGTCTTTCTTGGTTGTACAAAGGCCAGAGGCAACAACATATCCTGTACCACTGGACCCCTAGAATTTCACTGAAGTAGAACGCCCCTGAATTTTAGTCTGATTTATTTCCCATTCTGTGATATGCAAATGTCCTACCAATAAGTCTAGAGTAGTTGCTAGTTCTTGCTCATTATGTCCAATCGGCATTAATATTTATCAGTGTAATAGGCCTGTGTGATATCTTGTGGAAGGGAAGGGTGATCAAAATCTTTGTGAACTAAATTATGACTTAGGCGTGGAGAGTCAACATGACCCTGAGGTAAGACAGTAAAGGTGTATTGGTGGCTTTGCCAGCTGAAAGCAAACTGCTTTCTCCATATGGGTATGGAGAAAAAGGAATTTGCCAGATCCATAGCTGCATACCAGGTACTAGGGAATGTGTTATAATTTGTTCAAGCAATGAAACCATATCTGGTTACAGAAGCTACAATCGGATTCACTACTCGGTTAAATATACAGTAATCTGCTGTCATTTTCCGAGACCCACCCATCTCCGGCATAGGCCAAATAGAGATGAATGAGGCTATGGTGGAAAGCACCACCCCTGCATCCTTCAAGTCCTTGATGGTGGCACCAATCTCTGCAGTCCTTCTAAGAATTTGGTATTGTTTGGGGTTTAATATTTTTTGAGATAAAGGGAGTTCTAATGACATCCACTTGGCCTTACCCTCCATAATAACCCTCACTCTACAGGTCAGGGAATCAGTATAGGGATTCTTTGATCTGTCAAGTTTGTCATTCCAATTATGCATTCCTAAACTAGGGAAATAACTAGAGAACAGGTTCAAGGACCCACTAGACCCACTGTGAGATGGACTTGAGCCTGACCTCCATAAGCCCCAACCCTTGACTGGTGGGCTACAGTGATGTTTTGGGTCTCCTGAAATTAGTGTCAGGTTATAGCCCATATCCATTAGTTCCTGAAAGGTCTGATATTGTTTCCTTTTCTCTGATATACAGTTACCCTGGTAAAAGACCATACATAGGTCCCTTTGGAGAAGGCTGGGAGAAAGATTAACCTTGTACGTTTTCAGTAATGTACTGTGGTCCTCCCTCAAGGGGACCTGGCTTCCCCTTTATTCAAAGGGTTCTGTGTCTGCATTCTGGCCCAAGTCTGGGAATTGAATTAAGGGCTGTTTTTATTATTTGAATTAGGCTTTTGTTCACTTGACCTAGAAACTTTATGCTTATACAGATTAAGAATTTGGTAGGTTTCCTATCTATTTCACTTTTAGGGAATCCGGTAATCAACATTATAGGTCTGTATGATTCAGACTGTTCTGATTTCTGCTTTTCTCTGCTGTCCATTACAGTAATCATATCTACCTTGCCTTTGGTGGTTGAGTGACCCGACAACCCTTGAGAAGGGTCTTCTGATTTTACTGAGTCCGTTGATTCAAATACTGATCTCACCCTGAAATAATCTTATAGGCATACCCAGAAATAATGTTTAATTTGGGTACCCTGTGGCCAGTCCAGTTGACCATAAGATTAACCCTCACAGAGGAAATAGGGGATTGGTAGTAATATTGGTATAGAAAGGGTGAAATGGGTGTAAGAAACCTTAAAGATAAAATTGGCTGAGATTGTCGAAAGGGTACATGTTAAAAGGTAAGAAAAAGGGAAATATTGACCTTATTCTGGTGACTGGAAAAAGAATGGTACAGTAAAGAAAAGTAGAAATGTTAATTCATTTTGGTCAACAGATATGCCATGTACTTCTTCTAGGCACTGGAAGTTCAGTGGCAATTAAGACAAAATCTAGGAGTGCCTGGGTGGCTCAGTTAAGCGTCTGCCTTCGGCTCAGGTTATGATCCCAGGGTTCTGGTATTGAGCTCCACGTCGGGCTCCCTGCTCAGTGGGGAGACTGCTACTCCCTTTTCTCCCCACTTTTTCTGTCTCTCTCAAATAAATCTTTTTTTAAAAAAAGACAAAGTCTATTCTTGTACAGCTTACATTCTTGGGGTGGGGTAGGAGATCAGGCAAGCAAATAAGAAAATTTTCTGCTAATGGAATTAGCATTTCCCTGAGATCTGAGTAAAGAGTATGTACAAATGTCCTAAGGCAGAAACAGGTCTGGTAATTCCTTTCCCTGACATGATCTTACCCTAGATCAGTGTTGTCCAATTTAAGAGTCCTTCAGATCACCTGCAAGGCTTGTTGAAACATAGGTTGCTGGGCCTACACCCAAAATTTCTGAATTAGTAGGTTTGGGGTAAAGGCCAGTAATTTTCATTTCTATGTGATGCTAATGCTGTTATCTTATCATCCTTGCCTTCTTGATGTTCTTATCTCTGCTTAAAAATAAAGTATTTATCCTCATTTGACAAGACCAGAAAGGTGAATATGGGAGTCTGAATAGACATTTGTATAGAAGACAATAGTAGAATCTCAGAGATTAAGGTTTCTGAGGAGGAAGAGTAGGTAGCTAACAGTACCTCTTCAGCTAACTGAAGTTAGCTGTTGGTGATAACTAGCATTTATTGAATACCCACCATGTGCCAGGCACTGTTCTGATACTTAGGTTACCTCGTTTAATTCTCAAGTCTGTGAGATAGGTACTGTTGTTAGCCCATTTTACAGAAACTAAAGCAAAGAGCAGTTAATTAACTTGTTCAAGTTCACACAGCTAGTCAGTGGCAGAGGCAGGATTTAAACCATGAAGTATGACTTTAGAGACGTGCTCTTAATCATGAGGTATTCTGGCTCTCAGGGAAAACTTTTGAGAAGGGTGGGAGTTTAAAATTGAGTAGAGTTGACAAATGAAAAGAATCAGAGCCATTAGTGATGGGAAACTTTTAAGAAGAACGTGGAGTCTCTTGGTTGGTAGTTAACATGTATATGTTAGGTTATACCTTCTCGTTACTTCAAAAATTAGAATTATTTTCCTGCAACATTCTTTCATGAAGTTTTTGAAGAAGTTTGGATATATGAGTTCATATCAAATTGAATGGTTGCGGTAAGGTAAGGGAATTTTCAAATGTTTACCAAGCATCTCTCATATATTAAATACTCGGGAGTTTTAGATACATCAGTGAATAAAACCAAAATCCCTGTCCTGTAATTTCACGGGTATGTGGAATGAGACAGATGATAAGTAGTAAATATAACTAAATTATCTAGTATGTTTGGAGGTGATGGGGAAAAAGAAAACAGGGTAAGGAGGAATGGAAGGTGGGTTGAGGGGGCAGGCTAATTGAACTAGTGATATGTGAACAAGGATTTGAAGGCGGTAATCTTCTGAAAAGAGAAGAAGTGAGAAGCAGGGTACTTCAATAAGGGTGTTTTTGTTTTGCTTTTGGGCCACCAATTCAAATGAGACTACAAGTTTTGTTTTTAAAAAATTGCCTACTCCTGGGGACGCCTGGGAGGCTCAGTTGGTTAAGTGGCTGCTTTCGGCTCAGGTCATGATCCCAGGATCCTGGGATCGAGTCCCACATCGGGCTCCTTACTCGGCAGGGAGCCTGCTTCTCCCTCTGCCTCTGCCTGCCACTCTGTCTGCCTGTGCTTGCTCTCTCGCGCGCGCTCTCTCTCTCTCTCTCTGGCAAATAAATAGATAAAATCTTAAAAAAAAAAATTTGCCTACTCCTTTGCTAAATTTGCTTACAAAAAAAAAATAAAGAATTATTACATATTTATCCTTTGTTGCTGCTACTGCTGTTTTCAATTTTAGCAGTGTGCTGGATGACTTCATGTGACTACTGGCTCCTGCGATCAGCTTCCTAACTTTTACTAAGGCCCGTCTAGGTAGGCCTTTCCAGTCTAGGCCTTTGCAATTGCAATCAGTACTCTTCTCGCTTGGTCAGTAGTAAGCATTTGTTTACCAGTGTGCTAGCCGTATGCTAATATGTGTGGACATATTGCATAATATGAAGAGGTAAATAGGAGGACATGGGCTTGTTTTCCTTTCATTTTTTGTAGAACATGACCATAGATTCTCCCTTGCCCTGAGTTTTTTATCTCTGAATGAGAGACACATTTTTCATTGTTCCTTAGACAGCTATAGTAGGAATGCTCTTATCTTTGGGGTCTTTGGGCTGTTTCCTCAGCTAGGAGCTGATAATTCCTCTGATAATCTGCATGGCTTTCTCTTGTCATTTCATTCAGTTCAAAATGTCACATTGTTAGAAAGGTCTGTCCTTAGGGGGTACCTGGGTGGCTCAGTGGTTTAAGCCTCTGCGTTTGGCTCATGTCATGATCTCATGGGTAGTGAGTTCTGGCCCTGCTTTGAGCTTTGCGCTCAGCCGAGAGTCTGCTTGAGATTCTCTCCCTCTGTCCCTCCCCCAACTTGTGCACACGCACAGTTTCCCTCTCTCTAAAATCTTTTTTAAAAGAATATATTTAATGCTGGCATATATCCTGCTTTGACTTGTTATCTCATATTCAGTTTAAATTTGGCCTCCGTAAGTTTAAAGGTTCCTTGGGGGTTCTGACCATGTAGCTTGTCCTATGTTGATAGGCCTGTAGGCATTTATGGGGTATAACTAAGCATAAAATAATGAAATTTTCATATGACTTCATCATTCTCATTACTGTGTGATCACTGATCCTATTTAAATAACTTGAGACCAGATTTGTCCGACCCAGTGAAGCATGACAAACACAAAAATGTGGATAAGCTAAAAAATACTTTTGCTTGGATCTGCTTAAATTAGATGGCTTAACATTTTAAAACATTTCTCATATTGAGCAAACTGGAAAATGACTATTACTCTGGTAAAGCAACTAGTAGTATTCTCACATAAATAGACATTAGACTGAGTCAAAGTTTGATTTCCCCAAAGCCACAACGGGTCTATTAGAATAATGCCAAAAATAAAAGTGTGAACAGTTTGAAAGGATAGGATATAAGTAGAACTGTGGCTATACAAAAAACAAAACCAGAGATGGTGGTGTTTTTTGTCATTGGTTAATATCTCTGTATCCTTTTTTTTTTTTTTTTTAAACAAGAGCAAGCTTGGGCTCAATCTGACCCTTTATAACATGCTAATGATGAATTGCTTCTAAGACTTATAAATTGTGTTTTAATATAACATAGGAGATGATGGTTTGAAATGTGCTATTAAAGGCTAATCTGGTATATCAGCTAATTAACCTTAATTTGTTGTGCACCTTCTGGTCATTTTAGCATCATCCTCATAAAGTGTGTTTGGAGTGAGTATGGATATTATTTACACTTAATAGACATGTTTATAAAAGTTTTTAAGATAATAAGTTTGGGGACGCCTGGGTGGCTCCGTCATTGAGTGTTTGTCTTGGGCTCAGGGCATGATCCCAGGGTCCTGGGATCCAGCCCCACATTGGCCTCCCTGCTCAGCGGGAAGCCTGCTTCTCCCTCTCCCACTCTTGCTGCTTATGTTCCCTCCTCTCTTTCTCTGTCAAATAAGTAAAATAAAATCTTTTTTTTAAGATTTTATTTATTTATTTGAGAGAAAAAGAGAGAGTGCATGAAAGGGGAGAGTTCAGTCCAGAGCCTGATGTGGGACTCGATCCCAGGACTCCAGGATCATGACCTGAACCGAAGGCCATTGCTTAACCAACTGAGCCACCCAGACACCCAAAAAATAAAATCTTAAAAAAAAAAAAAAAAAAAGATAGTAGTCTCGTAAATTATAAAATTGTTTATACCTGTTGTTTCAAAATATGGTGTATGCCTTTCCTTTAATGTTTATTATAATTTCTTCCTTTGCATTAATCGTTTTTGTGAACTAGAAATCCAGAATGTGAATTAGCCACTTGGAAATTTATTTTCTCTACTACAGACAAAAACATTTTTATTAAGGAAAATTTCCAACCAAACACATTTAGAGAGAATGATACAGTGATCCCTACATATTCATTAGCCAACTTTAAAAACTTCAACACATGGACAATCTTGTTTCATATATACCCCTACCTACTTTCCCTTCCTACTTTGTATTTATTTTGTGGTATTTCAAAGCAAATTTTAGACTATGTGTCTCTTTCAACCGTAGTACGTCTCTGAAAGATATACTTAAAATTTTTTTTAACGTAACTATAATATGTAGAGTATTTTAAGGTAGGCTAAGCATTCTACCTTCTTTGGTATCTTAAGTCAGTCTTATGATAGTATAAATAATATAATGCAATTACAATGATATAAAATAGTAGTGGTTTTATAAGTCTTTGGTTAGTTGGCTTACAAATTTCTGGAAATATCCTTAAGAAAACAGAAATAGCGGGGCACCTGGGTGGCTCAGTGGGTTAGGCCTCTGCCTTCGGCTCAGGTCATGGTCCCGGGGTTCTGGGATCGAGCCCTGCATCAGGCTCTCTGCTCAGCGGGGAGCCTGCTTCCCCCACTCTCTCTGCCTGCCTCTCTGCCTACTTGTGATCTCTCTCTCTCTGTCAAATAAATAAAATCTTAAAAAAAAATAATTAAATGGAGGTAAAAATGGATTAACAGGAGAAAAATTATTAAAAGAAAAGAAAACAGAAATAGCAAACCTTTTGAGCTTATAGAAAATTTCTGGTCAATTTTTATTAAAATTTGTAGAGAAAGAAAAAACCATATATTGTGTATCAAAGTGAATATTATAACTTTGGATTTGGACTCAGCTGAAAATCTTTTTCTCTACTCTATAAAATGTTATTAGGTTCTTATATTAAATCAAAGGTATATAAATGTTTGCGTAGCAACCTAGTGCATAAATGTGAATTGTTGGGCCACCCCTTCGGGTCCTCTCCCTACTTTGTACTACCTCTTTTGTACTATCACTTTGTATTATAACTTTGCTATTACACAATAAACCTTACTTTGGTGCCCATCCAAAAAAAAAATGTGAATTGTTATGTTAAATGTGTATCTTTAGATAGACTTGACTTACCAAATGCCAGAAATCCTAGACCATGTTAATAGTGAACAAAATTGTGATACAGTAAAAATCCAGCTGTACTAGTTTCTCATAAAAGGAAGAAATTTAATTTGGTAAGGGAACTAGGCCACAAACAATAAGATATAATGAAGAAGCTAAAATAAAAAACATTTCATGGCACCTATACATTCAAATCCTAGAAATTTGAACTATGCTGTGTGTTGTGAGAAATAGCCAGCTGTCTACTTGTTTATTTCTAATAATTTCTTCAGAACCTGAAATGAGATATAATCATTCAGGGCCCAACATGATCATTTTTGTCTACCTCTTAAATGAATATGTTAATGTCTGGACATTAGAGATAGTTAATACATTGCAACAATTTGAATCACAAAATAATTTACTTTGACAGATGTATTTGGGGTTTTTTTCCACCTGGTTTTCTTTTTAAAAATTTTTTAATTCCAGTGTAGTTGACATACAGTATTATATGTGTTTCAGGTGCACAACATAGTGATTAGACATTTATCTACCTTATGAAATGTTTACTGTGACGAGTGTAGTTACCATCTGTCCCTATACAAAGTTATTGCAGTATTACTGACTATATTCCCTATGCTGTTCCAGTCATCCCTGAGACTTAGTTATTTGTCTTATATATTTTATTTTTTGAGAGAGAAGGAGTTTGTGTTTGAGGGGCAGGGCAGAGGGGGTGGGAGAGAGAATCCCAAGCAGGCTCCACACCCAGCGCAAGCGCATTCCAGGGCTCAATCCCAGGACCCTGAGCCCACATCAAGAATCGGATGTCTCACCAACTGAGCCACCCAGGTGCCTGTGGAAGTTTGTGCTTCTTAGTCCCCTTCATCTATTTTGCCCCTTCGCCAATCCCCCCTCTCCTTCGACAGCTACCAGTCCTCTATGGCCTATTTCTGTTTTTTGATTAGTTTGTTTTTAGATGTCACATATAAGTAAAACACGGTATTTGTCTTTCTCTTACTTCACTTAGCATAATATCCTCTTGGTCTACCCATGTTGTTGCAAATGGGAAGATACCATTTTTATGGCTGAACATTTTGTGTAAATATACATACCACATCTTTTTCCATTTATCTGTGGATGGACATTTAGGTTACTTCCATATCTTGACTTTTGTAAATAATGCTGCAATAAACATAGGGCTGCATATCTCTTTTTGAATTAGTGTTTTAGTTTTCTTTGGGTAAATACCCAGAAGTAGAATTACTATATTGTATGATATTTCTTGTCACAGATAGCCATTATGAGATTAGACTAGAAACTGTCATTACTAGATTATATAATATTTTTAATTTCTTGAGGAACCTCCGTACTATTTTCCACAGTGGCTATACTGTGCATGAGGGTTCCCTTTTCTCCAGGTCCTTGCCAACATTGATTATTTCTTGTCTTTTTAAATTCTAGCCATCTTGACTGGTGTGAGGTGACAATCTCATTGTGATTTTGGTATCATTTCCCTGATGATTAGTGATATGGAGCATCTTTTCATATGTCTGGTCATTAATATGTCTTCTTTGGGAAAGTGTCTATTCAGGTCCTCTGTTCATTGATTTTTTGTTTTTGGTGTTGAGTTTATGAGTTCTTTATATATTTTGGGTATTAACCCCTTATTGGATATGTCATTTGCAGATATCTTCTAAGTCAGTAAGTTGCCTTTTTGTTTTGTTGATCATTTCCTTTGCTGTGCAGAAGCTTACTAGTTTGATATAGTCCCAGTTGTTTATTTTTGCTTTTGTTTCCATTGCCTAAGGAGACAGATCCAGAAAAATATTGCTAAGGCTGATGTCCAGAAGTTTACTGCCTTTGTTTTCTTTCAGGAGTTTTATGGTTTCCTGTCTTAATATTTAGGTCGTTAATATATTTGAGTTTATTTTTATGTATGACCTAAGAAAGTGGTCCAGTTTCATTCTTTTGCATGTAGCTATACAGATGTATTTCTTCTAAAAGAAAAATGTTCCAGGAAAATACTGGAGATGGGAAAAGTTGGATCTGAAAATTTTGTCTTTGTTCAAAGGAAAGGTCAGTAATGCAGGTGATGACAGAAATAAAAAAGGAAAATGATGAAATGGAATTTTGGAATTGTGTCCAACCCAGGCCTTGGTGTCTCTTGTTATGAACATAGCCAAGCATATGCCACATCACCATCACATTTCATTTATTTCCTGACAGAACAACAGACGGAAACTCTTCATAGCCTTGACTTTGGCATCGTTTTTCTTGGGCATCTGTTACAAATGCCAAAATCTGTCTCTTTTTGTGTGAATAATGTTTGGAACTGATAGACTGATTTTTAATATGCTCTACCACACCACTGGGTAGGAAATACCATACTAGTCTTCATTTCATCTTCTTGGTGAAAAGAAAAACACCTGTTTAACCAACTTTAGTGTATCATTTGTATAAAATAGGATTGTTTTGGTAAAGATCATTAAAGCTATATGGAACAGTTAAAACAAATTTACTTATCTCAAGAAATCATACTTGTTTTAACAACTTGTTGGTACAAAGTACCAATTGTACTTCCTTTTTTTTTTTTTTTAATAAAGATTTTTATTTATTTATTTATTTATTTGTCAGAGAGAGAGAGAGAGAGTGAGAGAGCGAGCACAGGCAGGCAGAGAGGCAGGCGGAGAAGCGGGTTCCAGGCTGAGCAAGGAGCCCAATGTGGGACTCGATCCCAGGACGCTGGGATCATGACCTGAGCCGAAGGCAGCCACTTAACCGACTGAGCCACCCAGGCGTCCCCAATTGTACTTCCTTTACACTAATTATAAGTTAAGGGCTCTGCTCGAAACATAATTTCGTTCCTTTGATTCACTTGATTCATTTTAACAAGGGGCTTAGTTTTATAGCTGGGGGCAGGGCTAAGGGAACCAAAAAAGGATAATGAGACTTCAAATGAGTCGTAGCTGTGTGAAGCCATGTCCAGTCCCAAGAAGGGGTAGGGCTTACAAGTTACAAGCCCAGAAGAAGCTGTGGTTGTAGAGGGATGCGGCTTGGCTGGAATCATGGTTGTGATGAAGAGATTGGACAAATAATACTTGGGCTCTTCTGCCTTCTGATGTTCTGCAGAACCCACTTCTAGTGGCCCTAAAGAGCCTATGTGACACAATGAATAGCAGTTACCTGTGCTCATTTACAGATGAGCAAATGAAGTCTCAAAGAAGCTATGTGTTGGGGCGCTTGGGTGGCTCAGTGGTTTAAGCCTCTGCCTTCGGCTCAGGTCATGATCTCAGGGTCCTGGGATCGGGTCCCACATCGGGCTCTATGCTCAGCAGGGAACCTGCTTCTCCCCCATCTCTTTCTGCCTGCCTCTCTGCCTGCTTGTGGTCTCTCTCTCTGTCACAAAAATAAATAAAATCTTTAAAAAAAAAAAAAAAAGAAGCTATGTGTTGCCCAAGGTTTCCTTAGAGATAAGCCCTTTGATTCTCCCAGCTTTCTTTTAATTAACTGCTTTATTGAGATTTAATTTACACACCATAAAATTCTCCTGTATTGTGTACAGTGATTTTTAGTGCATTTACGTCACCACAGTATTCTCACCATCTAATCTTCAAAACTTGTTACCTCAGAAAGAAACCTTGTGCCCATTTATAATCACTCCTCATTCTCACCCTTAGCCCTCCCTGGGCATTCATCTATTTTCTGTCTCTTTAGAGTTGCCTTTTCTGGGCATTTCCTATAAGTGAAATAATAGAATGCCTGTTCTTTTGTGTTTGGATTTTGTGACTAAGCATGATGTTTCAGAGAATCATCCATGTTGTAGCGTGTATCAGTGCTGTAAGTACTTGTAGTGGAGTAATACTCCTCTGCACAGATGGACTCCTTTTGTTTATCCATTCACTAGTTGGTATATATTTGGTTGTTTTCACTTTTTGGCTTTTGTAGATAATGCTGCTGTGAACATAAAAGTGCATAAAAGTATTTGAACATATGTTTCATTTTCCTTGGGCAGATACCAAGTAGTGGAATTGTCGAGTCTTTATGGTAATTCTATGTTTAACATTTTGAACTGCTAAATTGTTTTCCAAAGTGGCTGCACCATTTTACATTCCCACCAGCAGCATATGAGGGTTCTAGTTTCTCCACATCCTTGTCCACCCCCTCTGCACGCATGTGCACGCTCTCTCTTTCAAAGAAAAGAAAAGACCTGAGCTGAGATCAAGAGTCAGATGCCTAACCGACTGAGCCACTCAGGGGCTGATTATTCTTGTACTTCATGTTTTTGTTTTTAATTCTCAGACTATGATTAGCTAAAATAAAAATTATTTATAAAGTACTTGACATTAGATATGAGTGGGACAGGCGTGCTAGAGTTCCACAGACAAAGTTAATTATATGAACTCCATGTGATTTATCCCTGTACTCAATTTTAAAAACAGATTTTATGCTAAAGAATACTGTATGATAGATGAGGTAAAAATATTTAACTTGACTCAGAATATAAATTTATACAAAGAACATTACACTTCATAAATAGGAAAATGCAGACTCTGCAAGATTACATGTTTTACTGAAAGTCTTCTAATGTTGTTTGCAGAATCAGAACTGAAATTGGGGCCTGCTAACTTCCAATCCAGGGTTTTTATGTTTCTCAACTATGAAAAGTTTAAAACCTTATTTTTAAAAGCTTAAAGAGAATTTTGTTATTATACCAGCATATCTGTATCTTCAGTGGCCACATTCTTTTAACACAGATAAGAGATTAATAAGACTACTTAAGGTGGGGGTGCCTGGTGGTACAGTCCATTGAGCATCTGACTCTTGGTTTGGCTCAGCTCCTGATCTCAGGGTCCTGGGATCAAGTCCTGTGTTGGGCTCCCTGCTCAGTGCACTCTCCACCTCTTCCTCTGCTCCTCCCCACCATGCTTTCTAAAGTAAATAAATAAATCTTTAAAAAATAAATAGTACTACATAAGGCAAAACCATTCATTCAGTGCTTAAGTAACTTATTGTATGCAAGTACTGGCTTGTCTCCCTGGGATTTAACATATTTCATGGAACTTTTGCTAATTGATTTTAAAACTTGGAATGTGTTTCTTAACTACCATGGACATAGAGTAGATTTGTATGTTATGACTGTCAGGATATAAACCATAAGATAGCTTATTCTCAGTAATACATTCAAAAACATTTTTTTCCTTATGATCATATACCATCACTGCACAAACTGTAATTTCAATGAGATTTTTTTGTCTCCGGTTTCTCATTTGCCTTAAAACTTAATTTTCTTTGCTAAACATATCAGATTAAAATTAAGAAGTGTAGGGGCACATGGTGGCTTAGGCATTTAAACGTCTGACTCTTGATTTTGGCTTGGGTCATGGTCTCAGGGTCACGAGATGGAGGCCTGCGTGGGACTGGACGCTGGGAGTGGAGCCTACTTGAGATTCTCTCTCCCTCCTCCCCCCTCCTCTCTCTGTCTCTCTCCCCCTCTCAAAAAAATAAACAAAAATTAAAAATTAAATTAAGAAGCTTAGGGAGAAAATGTTCAGACCTAAGATAGAGGGTAGTAACTGAGTAATTAATCTTCTGGTTTGTTTTAATTTTTAGGAAAATACCCGTTTTTTAATTTGTCATTTAAGTGACAGCAACTGAAGGAAGATGATACTACTCCCTGCAAAATCCTGATCCTTCTTATCTTTAGTACAGAATCTACACTACCTTGAGTGTGTGGAGAGGGGATAGAGGATTACAGTTTTATGCTAGGCTGGGAATATGAAGATTAAAACAATTGTGACCAATCTCTTGGCTCCTTCCTCTTCTCTAGGCCTTTAGCTCCTGTAATATTTGGAGTATGTTATGAGAATATTATAAGTTCTCTGTCCTTCTCCCTACTATCCATCCGGGCCTTTGGGGGCTAGGATAGATTATAGCAGGGTAGGTCCTATATTAAATAAATGAACATTTATTCAAAGGAGATCTTACATTGGCTCAAATATGGGAATTTGTTGACCATGTTTTGATAATTTTTTTTCCAGGATGATCTTTTTTTTTTTTTCTTTTTTTTAAGTTGGCTTTTGTGGGGCTCTGGCTGGTTGAGTCAGTAGAGCATGTGACTCTTGATCTTGGAGTCGGAGTCGTGAATTCAAGCCCCACATTAGGCATAGAGATTACTTTAAAAATCTCAAAGGGGCTCCTGGGTGGCTCAGTGGGTTAAAGCCTCTGCCTTCGGCTCAGGTCATGATCTCAGGGTCCTGGGATCGAGCCCCGCATCGGGCTCTCTGCTCAGCAGGGAGCCTGCTTCTTCCTCTCTCTGCCTGCCTCTCTGCCTACTTCAGATCTCTGTCTGTAAAATAAATAAATAAAATCTTTTTTTAAAAATCTCAAAAAAATTTTTTTTGAACTTAAAAAATCTGGGGCGCCTGGGTGGCTCAGTTGTTGGGCATCTGCCTTTGGCTCAGGTCATGGTCCTGGCTTCCTGGGATCGAGCCCCGCGTCAGGCTCCCTGCTCGGCGAGAGGCCTGCTTCTCCCTCTCCCACTTCCCCTGCTTGTATTCCCTTTCTCCCTGTGTCTCTCTCTGTCAAATAAATAAATAAAATCTTTTTTAAAAAATAAATAAACTTTAAAAATTTGCGTTTTGTTTAAAAAAATAAACAGTGTCATGGCACCTGGCTGGCTCAGTTGGAAGAGTGTGTGACCTTTTTTTTTTTTTTTTAAGATTATTCATTTTTTAGAGAGAGAGAGTGTGAACATGAATGGGGGAGGGACAAAGGGAGAGACTCCACAAGCGGACTCCTTGCCAAGGCGCAGAGTACACCACTGGGCTCGATCCTGAACCCTGAGGCCATGACTTGAGCCAAAATCAGGACTTGGGCACTCAACCGACTGAGCCACTCAGGCACCCAAGCAAGTGACTCTTAATCTTGGGGTCGTGAGTTCTAGGCCCCATGTTGGGTATAGAGATTAGCATTAAAGAAACAAACAAAACCCCCCAAAACCATAAAGTAAACTTAAAAAAAATTTTTTTTTTTAAATAATGTCAACAAACCAGTGACTCTCGGATTTTTATAAGGGTTAAAATTTTCCAGCTTTGGCCATTAGAAGCCCTTCCAGTTGGCTTCTCTGTCCCCTTGACATGCCATTGTTGTTTTTGTTTATTTTTTTACTCCTTGACATGCCCTTAAATGTAGGGGTTTTCCCCCATCTGTATGTCTGTCTTTTTTTTTTTTCCCCCTGAGCACTTTCTTACTTTCTGGTACTGTAGGATGCTCCAGATTCATTTCTTCTGTATTTCCTGCCCCAGTACTAGAATGACCCGTTTTTTCAAGGAGCACTGCTTCCTTTTTCTTGAAGTATAGTATGGGGAATCCTTATCTGGGAAAGAAGTATGCTCTTGGCATCTGGAGAGGCTTCATTTCAAGATCTGTCAGCTGACAGAACAAGGAAATATATATGTGTGGATTGTTTTACTTTTTAAAATTTTTTTTTAAGATTTTATTTATTCATTTGACAGACAGATCACAAGTAGGCAGAGAGGCAGGCGGTGGGGGGGGCGGAGGAAGCAGGCTCCCTGCTGAGCAGAGAGCCCCATGCGGGGCTCGATCCCAGGACCCTGAGACCATGACCTGGGCCGAAGGCAGAGGCTTTAACCCACTGAGCCACCCAGGCGCCCCTACTTTTTAAATTTTTTAAAAAGATTTTATTTGTTTGAGAGAACACATAAATGGGGAGGGGCAGAGGGAGAGGGAGGCAGACTCCCTGCTAAGTGCAAAGCCCAACACAGGGCTTTCTCCCAGGACCCCGGGATCACAACCTGAGCCAAAGGCAGATGCTTAACCCACCTGAGCCACACAAGCACCCCTAAAATGTTTTAATATAAAGCATGATTGCTATGATTATTTGAAAAGTAGATAAAATGGTAGGAATATATATATTTTTAAAGATTTTATTTATTTGACAGACGGAGATCACAAGTAGGCAGAGAAGCAAGCAGAGAGAGAGGAGGAAGCAGGCTTCCTGCTGAGTAGAGAGCCCGATAGGAATATTTTAAAAGCAACATCTGGGTATTTGGTTTTTTATTAAAGAATTTCAAATTATATTCAAAATGAGTAGCAAAAGAATAAAGTTAGACTCCTACCTTATACTATGTACAACAATTAATTCAAAATGGGGGTGTCTGGGTGGCTCAGTCGGTTCAAGTGTCCCAACTGTTTATTTCGCTCAGGTCATGATCTCGGGGTCATGGTATTGAGCCCTCCATTGGGCTCCCTATTTGGCAAGGGTCTGCTTGAGGATTTTCTCCTGCCCCTTGCATGTTCTCTCTCTCTCAATTAAATAAATCTTTTTTTTTTTTTAAGATTATATTTATTTGATAGAGAGAGTGTACAAGCAGGGAGTGGCAGGCAGAGAGAGAGGAGAAGCAGGCTCCCCGCTGAGCAGGAAGGCTGACGGGGGGACTCGATGGCAGGACCTTGGGATCATGATCTGAGCCAAAGATAGATTCTTAACCAACTAAACCACCCAGGCACCCCCACAAACAAATCCTATTAAAAAAAAAAAAAAGATGTTCAACATCATTAGGTAAATGCAAATCAAAGCCAAAATGAAGTGCCATTTCATACCTACTAGGATGGCTGTTTATAATGAAAACACAAGGTGTAAGAAGTATGAGTGAACTTGTTGGGAAATTGAAACCCTTAATCATTGCTTGTGGGAATGTAAAATGGTACAATCATTTTGTTGACCATCTTCAAAATGTTGAACAAGTTTGAGTTGTCATATGATAAAGAATTACACTCCTAGGTATCTACCCAAGAGAAAACATACATCCACAGAAAAACTTGTTCACTTATTTCTAGCGGCATAATTCGTAA
Source organism: Mellivora capensis (assembly GCA_004024625.1). Taxonomy (NCBI): domain Eukaryota; kingdom Metazoa; phylum Chordata; class Mammalia; order Carnivora; family Mustelidae; genus Mellivora; species Mellivora capensis. Next base: position 3,057 of record PISX010029803.1, on the reverse strand, counting down.
TAGCCAAACAGTGGAAACAACCCAAATGTCCATCAACTTATAAATGGCTAAACAAAATTTATGTATATCTATCTATACAGTGGGATATTGTTCAGCCATAAGATGGAATGAAGTACTGTTATATCCATTTTGTAACATGGATGAACCTTGCAAATGTTAAACTAAGTGAACAAAGTCATAAAAGGCCCACATAATATGATTCCATTTTTGTGAAATGTTTTGAGTCGGCAAATACAGAGACAGAAAGTAGATTAGTGATTGCCTGGGGCTGGATGGAGGGGGCTATGCAGAGTGATATTAATGGGTACAGGTTTATTTTTGAGGCAGTGAGAATGTTCTAAAATTAAGTTATGGTTCTGGTTGCATAACTCTGACTATTCTAAAAATGCACTGATCTGTACACTTTAAAAGGATGACCTTTAAGGTATGTGAATTACATATCAATAAAGCTGTAATTTAAAAAAATAGAACAAAATAAGAAAAATGAGAAACTTAGGGATAAATTTAACAAAATACTAGCAAGAATTATGCACTAAACTTTACAAAAGACTGCTGAGAGAAAGACCTAAATAAACAAACATACTCATGGATTAGAACACTCAGTACTTTAAAAGTGGTAATTTTCCCCTAAATTGATGTATAGATTCAGTGCAATGTTTTTTGTAGAAATTGACAAGCTGTCTGTAAAATTTGTATGAGAATACCTGGCATAGCCAAAATAATTTTGAAGAACAAAATTGGAAGTTTTGTACAACCTGAATGAGTCATTTATCAAGCTGTGTGTTACTGGCCTAAGAACAGACATATTAATGTAGCAAATTAGTTAAGAGAACCACAAATATATGGCTAGTTGATTTTTTTAAAAGATGCCATGGCAATTTATAGGTAAAAAATAGTTTTTTCAAAATATAGTACTGGGACAATTGCATACCCCAATTTTTAAAAATGAATCCTAAGCCTTACCAGACACCATGTACAAAAAATTAATTCCAAATGAATCATAGACCTAAATGGAAAAAGTAATACTCTAAAACTTCCAGAAGGAATTGGAAGAGAAAATCTTTGAGCTATTAGAGTAGGCAAAGGTCTCTCACCAACAACAGCAAAAATACGATTCATAGGGATGCCTGGCTGGCTCAGTCAGTGGAGCATGCGACTTTTGATCTTGGGGTTGTAAGTTGGAGCCCCAGGTTAGTGTAGAGGTTACTTAAAATCTGTAAAAAATGGTTCCGTTCTTCTAACTACATTGTGTCTTTTTTTTTTTTTTTAAGATTTTATTTATTTATTTAACAGACAGAGATCACAAGTAGGCAGATAGAGAGGAAGGGAAGCAGGCTTCCCGCTGAGCAGAGAGCCCAATGTGGGGCTCGATCCCAGGACCGTGAGATCATGACCTGAGCCAAAGGCAGAGGCTTTAACCCACTGAGCCACCCAGGTGCCCTTAACTACATTGTTAAAATTATAAAAGCCACAGAGTGGGAGAAAATTTTTTTTTTTTTTAAATTTTTTTTTATTTGAATTTATTTGTCAGAGAGAGAAGGAGAGAGCAAGCACAGGCAGACAGAGTGGCAGGCAGAGGCAGAGGGAGAAGCAGGCTCCCTGCCGAGCAAGGAGCCCGATGTGGGACTCGATCCCAGGACGCTGGGATCATGACCTGAGCCGAAGGCAGCCGCTTAACCAACTGAGCCACCCAAGCGTCCCGAGAAAATATTTGTAAAACATACATTTCGCATGGATATGATTCTAGAATATATAGGCAAAACCTAAAACTCAATAACGAAACTAATAAACCCCCCCCCCAAAATAGGCAAAAGATTTGAGTATTTCACCAAAGAAGATTTCTGCATGGTAGATAAGCAAATGATGCTCATCATTGTTATTTCTTAAGGAAATCCAGATTAAAACCGCAGTGAAGGAGGCACCTGGGGGGCACAGTCAATTGAGCAGCTGACTCTTGGTTTTGACTCAGGTCATGATCTCAGGGTTGTGAGATTGAGCCATGGAGCCCTGCATTCAGCATGGATTCTCTCTCTCTCTCTCTCTCTCTCTGCCCCTCCCCCCTCAAATAAATGTTGGAAAAAAATGAGATACCACTGCACACTAATTAGAGTGGTTAAAAATTTTTGAAAGGAGGGACGCCTGGGTGGCTCAGTTCGTTAAGCAGCTGCCTTCGGCTCAGGTCATGATCCCAGCGTCCTGGGATCAAGTCCCGCATCGGGCTCCTTGCTCGGCAGGGAGCCTGCTTCTCCCTCTGCCTCTGCCTGCCACTCTGTCTGCCTGTGCTCGCTCTCGCTCTCTCTCTCTCTCTGACAAATAAATAAACAAATAAAATCTTTAAAAAAAAATTTTTTTTTGAAAAGGAAAGAAACAACTTACAAATTGGGAATTCTTGGTGCCAGTGAGGATGCAGTCACAAGACCACACGTACATTACTGGGTGAATGCAAAAGGGATAGCCACTTTGGAAAATAGGCAGTTTCTCTAAAGTTCAACATTACCAAGTAACTCAGCCATCTCCCTCATATATTTAGTCAAGTGAAATGAAACCTTTTGTTCACGTAGAAACTTATGCACAGGTTTATGGCACCTTTATTCATAATTGCTAAAAAACAGGAAAGAACCCAAAGTTCCTTAAACTGTTAATGGATTTAAAACAAGCACTAACCTCTGATGCATCCATATAACAATGCTGCTCAGCTATAAAATGTAATAAATTACCGATATAAATAAAAAATGGATGAATCTCAGACATTAAGATGATTGAAAGTAGCCAGACACAAAAGGCTACATATTAAATGATTATCATTTGACATTTTGGAAAAGGCAAAACTATAAGGACAGAGAATAGATCCTTGGGAGATGGTAGGAAGAGTTCACTACCGAGAGGCATGGGGGGAATCTTTGTAATGATGGGACTGTTCTCTCCCTTAGTTTTTGCAGTGTTTATGTACTTGGCCAAACTAGAAACAGTGAATTTTATTGTATACAAATTATGCCTTAATTTTTGAAGTTTAAAAAATGAATCTTGGGGCACCTGGTTGGCTCAGTGGGTTAAATC